>JBCAUG010196212.1:0-19463 GCA_038406175.1 Haplosyllis leylae | reverse complement strand
AATTATTGAGTTACTCAATATCTTTCTATTTTTAAATTAAGATTTTGATGAAATTATAAGTTTTATTTTGTCTCCCAAAAGAATGTATTGTAATTGACCACTGTTAAATGTGCAGCAAATGGTCAATGAAGCTTGACTGTTTACATCTTGGCCCTGAACACATGGCTGTTTACATTTTGGCCGTGAACACATGGCTGTGACGTCAACGTTGTAAAGAACTACCTTAATAACCAAATCTTGCAAGAGCTAAAGGTCAAGGCCATTAATGTCATTTGTAAACTGCAAATGTTGTAAAATCACATAACAACTACTGTATACTATTAATTTGATGACATCTCATTCAAGGGGATTCCCATTACAACGTGTAAGAAGAGATTTGCTAAGAATGGGCCGGGTGGGGCGTACCCTGCGCCGCCCCCTCCCTCCTTGAATCCACCAAGGAATATTGTACTTGTTTTCATAGTATTTTTTGAATACACTGATGCAATCTTATGAAAGGAACTAGTCAAATATTGTTCACCTTGTTAAAAGTATACAAGTTTAAACCCAAAATCAGTCTACTTATTTTTAGAAAGATAAAGTGACCTTATCTCTGCTGAAGGGCTCTTAAAAATTCAGGTACACATGACATGATCAGTTTTGCAAAATCGGAATTGCCCACTGAAGCTTAAGCACAAAAGAAACCGCACATAGGCGTTTGTTGTCTTTTGACTAGGGTTAAGTTAAACTGTTGTTTTCAGAGTGATAAACTTATTCTGCCAACGCATGCGCATAATATTGGTTGTCCTAGTTGTGGGACACAGCCTGTCCCAGTTCTAGGACACGACCACGAGATAGTACAAAAAATGTATCTGACTGGGGGAAACAGCAGGTTGGTTGGTCGATGAATGATGATTGATATGATATAGTCGTCATTTTTAATTTTTGTAGAACAGTTGGTAGTTAATTGTGCTGGTTACAGGACGTTTATGTTGTGGTAAACTTTTTTTTTTTTTTTGCTCTGGATTTGTTTGCCTCTCCAGATCATTCTCTTCTGATTCCTCCGAACCATCACACCAAGGGCAAGGCAGAGCAGACCAGCTTCCAGGTAATCAGTATTTATTACCATCTGTTAATATATATCTTTTGTGTATCACCATAATTTAAGAGATTAGGTGATTTTCTTCATGGAATTGTGACCGTTTCAGCACTCAAATACAACATCATTATACAACGTTGTAATACGACGTCGTGACGTCAGTCAATTCGAGAGACACGTTGCCCAGACGTTGGCTGTTTTATAATATTAATAATTGATCTGTTATTATTATTTTGAAAATGAAGGATCACATTAATGAAAGGAAGTTTTCTTTTTCCTATTGAAACATATATTGTTGACTTTCCATCCTCCTGTGTAAATAAGCAGCCTTGTATTGATTCGGCTATTTTTGTGATCAGTTTAAAATATGCGTGCTGCGCCATCAATTGAAAATTTAACTTGTTCATTTAGAGTCAGCTGAGTGATTAAATGAGGGGGTTACAGAAGATTTGGAGAACTTTATAGAGTCTGGCTGTTTTATGGTAACTAGGTAGTGGTCAATGAGCTGATTTGCGTGCGAACGTTCGGAGTCGCCACGTTATATTTGCTGGCTCCTCATGTCGTCATGGTGATTCTTGTGCTAACTGTTCGGTTCTTTTTTCGAATGTTCATGAAGTGCGTGAGTTTCTAAATTGTTGGCAACAAATATCATAAGCATGTCCAAAAAGAGGGGCAATTTTATATTTTTCTGAGATATGTTGGCAACAATAAATTTGTTCCAATTATATCTTATTTCAGACCAAAATATATCAAATGGTCGTTGAAGTATTATGAGACCTAGAGGCAGAGTAATGAAAATGGGAAAATATTGCCCAATTAACCATTTTTTGGTTCAAATTGACTCCAAAATATGGTTCAAGAGATTACTGAAGGAGTTTATGGACTTAAAACAGCAGATATGATATGCACATCACAGGTTTCCATGTGGGTTTCCATGTAAAGACATCATAACACATCACTTTGGTGGGTGAGAATACCACTTTGACGGGGGTATGGTGTCACCAGAAACGTTTGATTGGCCGCACTTGATTAATCAAGTCGTGGTTGACTAGATTGAGTACACTTGGAAGGTGAATAAACAAAGGAAAGAAACGCGGGGACGAAAACGCTAGGCCGGCAACAGCAATGGTTCTTGTTTGTGGTTTCGGGTACCAGTTTGCGAGTTCCAGGTACTAGTTTTTTGTAATGTGCCACTTTTTTCGTAATGCGCCCACCCCCACCCCAAAAATGTTGTGTAATGTGCTGACGCATTACACAGCATTTTGATGCATTAAAAGATTTTGTGGCGCATTACAAAAAACTGGTACCCAGAACCTGCTAACTGGTACCCGAAACCACAAACAAGAACCATTGCTTTGCACGGTCATATGTCACAACACTGTGATAACTGAACAGAGTGGATATATACATGTAGTGGATGCAGGACGGACAAGAAAGCTTGATCACCTGCTGCAGCTCTCGGTCTCTGTGCGGGATATTGAGGTCTGACCGCCGCGGGAGGGTCGCCCCCGCCCCTGTACCCGCCCACTGCTGTAGAATGGGCGACAGTCACGCCCAACAAGGTATGTGGTTACGGTGGTGGGAGGAGGGACCACCCAGGATTTGAGCTTAGTTCTTCTGGTCTACAACTGAAAACTTTCTCATCGTTGTTCTGGTTCTTCAGGCAAATGTCTTTTGTTTAGGGTGTACACACACACGCGCGCGCGCGCACACACACACACACACACACAGAGGCACACACATACATGACGCGCACACACACACGCAGTATTTTATCACTCGTATGCGACGAGGGGATTTTGCTTCCGGACAGGTTAGTTTTCACATTGAAATTTTTGGAAAATATCGTAATCTATTTTATTTATAAGTTGATTTTCATCGGAGCAGGATAAATTTGGGGTTACTTATCTGGAAGGACAAGTTTAGGTTTTAAGGTATAAACTGTTGACACACCACTTTAGGAGTGGTTTTCTTAAAAAGGTGGCCGCACGAATAAAGTTCGCCGTGGTTTTGCACCAGCAGGTCCACAATACAGCTAAACTTACGTGTACAAGCTGGAATGAAACAGCAGCTAAAATTCCTCATCGTATTTTCGTCGATGCCCGAGGGTTTTACTTGTAAGTGAAAGTGAAGAAGTGAAGGTTGTTGAGAACTTTTTAACTCGCACTTCCTGTAACTGAATATCACTTATATCACGAGTCAAAGTCACATTGAACAAAGTATAAGAGCTGATTGATTAGCTCCAAAGTTCGTCAGAAATTACGACGAAGACACATAACTTTTTTAAGCTTTTACAAGTTTTAGCTTTCTGTCCGTTTTGAAAGCAGGAAGAGTTTGTACAGGAAATCTATCTGCAGAAAAGCAGTAATTTTGCTCCAAAAATAAATAAATTTAGCCATTGAGAATTAGAGTCAGTTAATTGTGTCCTCTAAAGGGAAGTGACCGTTTATTAGAGTGACTGTAAAGAAGTAGAGGCCCAGTTGCCTTTGTAGATGCTGAATGAGGAGCATTGCAATCAAATTCATGGATATTTTTGCGGACTATACTTTTGACCAAAACCGCAGTGAAATTGATACTATGGATCGATACTTGATACTCCGATAGTCTCTGGGATCAACGTTACGTGGGAACGAAAGGCTGCAGGGCCAGGCCAAAAACAACTCTTGGTGTTAAAGTGTCAATCGGCTGGCGTTTTAATGTTACCGAATATGTGCCTCTCCTGAGCTTGACAGGGTCAGTGTGTAGGATTTAAGTTCAGTACTAGAATTGGTATTAAAACAGAACTGACGCAGAGTGGGGGCGGGGCGGGGTCCGTAACCCCCTTTGCCAAGGGCCGTTAATATTTTGTTTCTTTGCACCCTCGCTCAAGTTTCTGGATCCGTAAAATGACTGGTCTGAATTAGCTCATTTTTTCCAGGTTAAGAAACAAGAAACAAAAATTTCACATGACGTGTGGTTTAACGAACATTAGGCATATGATTCCACATGTGAGTGTTGATAGTCTGCATTTCACTCCTCAAAAAAGTGCCAGAGGTGTAGAAATGACGTCACGCGAGGAAATCCCTCCGTCAACGTCACGGGTCAAGGACTGTGCGATGCTAAATATAGAAACAGAAAGGGGCTTCCCTGAATCTAGTAAACAGAGGCGTCCATGTTAGAATAAGATCAAGCTTGTCAGAACTGATTTATTTCTCAGCATTTTACTGCAATTTTTACAATCTGTGCCTTCATTTTAAAGCTGGCGATTTTTTATGCATTTTAAGCGTTTGAATTTCTTCAGCTTTTGCGGTATATATTTGCTTTAGCATTGCACGCATGGATGACTAGCGCACAAATATGTGCTAAAGTGGTGCTCTGGTATTTAGAACAGGATGAATTCAAAGCAAACGGATATGACATGCTCACACAGTAATTCTCAGTACCGACACAGAAAAGGACGTCAATTCTGTTTAGAATTTTAATCAGGGATCGAACGACGACGAAAAATCCGCTGAAGTTTTAGTTTTAGAGCTTTAAAAAACAACAGATTTTGAAACGGAGGATTTGAATAAAACGAGAAAGGGACTCGTAAATTTTAAACTTTTCACCTGTCGGTGTATCTACCTGTGTGTCGGATAGATCAAAGTGAAGTTCTCACCTGAGATCAGGTGTGTTGATTTGGGTATTTATCACACCTGCCCAGGTGTGTTGTGTGTGGATAGACAGATAGAGAGGATGAGACTGTACACGTCCCCGGAGTTCGGAGGGAGATGGGTGCGAGTCACCTACAGTAACCGAGGTGAGACTCATGTACTGTTTATCATGTTTACTTTACATACTCTGACAGTCTGTCTCTGACGTATTCAAAAACTAGCGTAAACGTAAAGGTTCTTGAACGGTTTTCTACGGTTTGTTTCCAACTTCAGACCGTTATAGAAATTGTGAATTTAGTATTCGTCATGTTTACTTCACTTACTGTGACGTATTTAGGAACAGATGTCTGCAAGACGGAAGAAAACGTTCCTCATAGTGGGTTGTAAACGTTCTGTTCCTCATAATTTTCTGGGTTGTGTTTTCCACGAGATACATAATTTTTAGCAGTAAAATTGCCCACTGAATGCTTTTCAGTAACGGATTTCTGACAGACAATTTTCTTGGTTTTGAATGGATCTTAATCACGAGTTGTTCTTGTTCGTCGTGTTACTTTCATCAGCAATGGCACACATTGATCACACAGTTAAATTTGCGACAAAAATGAAATCTAACACAGGACCCAGTCAGTCGTCCAATAGAGTAACATGCAGAGCATAACTTGAGTATTCCCTTTACATGTCCTTCCAGATGAGAAACCCCAAATTTAGCTTGCCAAGTTTACATTTATCAAGCATCTAAACGAAGTCAATGATGACAAGTGGGAAACGTTTCTATACTCCGGACGAGTAAGTTTTGAAACCACTTTTCTGATACAAAATTTACTGTCATGGACTAGTGTTGAGAAGATATTCACGCACATGTTGTATTTTGACACAAAAGTCCCCAGTTATATTGCAGATTTACAGTGAGTTACATATGTGAGTTCTAAAGGTTTTGAAACTGAAAGCTCATTGAAATGATTAAAGTAGAACATTTCAGTGGTTGTACAGCAGACGAGACATTAAACGTTCCTAATAAAAGAGTTCATCAACCATGAAGAAACATTCCCAGAATAGAAGTCAACCATACACGTCTATGACTTCATTTGGAGTGACATTAGTTTGTGTAGTATTTATGATATTGTTGATCACATTGAGACACATTTTAGAATGAAGTTAGTACAGTAGAGTCTGCTTTGTGCGACCATTTAAAATTGTGTAGAGAAATGGCTGCAAATTAGATCATTAAACTCTTGCTGGTGAAAATATCATTGCTGGCTCGTAGAGTCAGCTTAGTGATTACTTGGGGGGGGGGGGGTCTCGTAACATCCTGTCCCAAGAGAGAGATGAGCCTTTGGCAGTTTTATGATTATTAGGCCTATTTTAACCTACATTCATTGGTGGGAATTTGCTTACACAAGAATGTTGTCATGATGTCACTTATGTGCCAGCAATTGGGTCAATGACACAACGTAATTTTTGTGGATGTTGAATGGGCGTTCTGAAATTTCAGTCTAACTTTGATTGATCTCTTTTATCCCGGAGAATGATCCAAAATAGCTAATAGTCAAGTACACGAGTAGAAATACAAAGAGATTAATGAAAATGAATTCAGCCTTACAATGCACTGGCTCAGTTACTGCCCCTTCACTTTGCAGTGTGGTTGAAAATACCTCCTCTTGTCATCGCTTTTTTGCCTTTGTTTGGCATCGGCGTAAAAATGGCCTTTAGGGAGTGGTGTTGTCTATTTTGGTACAAGCGCTTTCAAACCGTGGGAACAAACCTATGAGAACTGATCATGCCTTCACAATGGGTGTGTAAGTGTAAGTAAATTTACTGGCAGGTTCTATTTGTAGTTTACAATTCAATTCCTCTGGAAATGCTATTATGCGGATTCACTAGATATATTACATGATTAAATAGAATGTTTACTGGTAGGTAGTCAGGAAATAGGTAGAGTGAAGTCAACTTGACGAAATCTACTCGGGCTAGAAAACCATGGCCCCTTGCCTCCCCCTCCCCACCCCTTCTAGATCCCCTACATCTGGTATAGTCTGAATTTTAGATCCACTGTTTAAATGGGATACAATCGTGTTTTTCCATAATTATACAATATTGCCAGATTTGACAGATCTGCCAGATCTGGCATTTTTGTGTCTCACTTTAAGTTTTATTTTCTTGCACATATCTTGACATGTTAGTTCTTTTCATACATGTTATTAATTAGGAGTTTGAGTGGCATATACCGCCAAATTTATCAGTCACTGTAACAAATTTAACATAGGAAAAACAAGGCAAGAAGTAATTGCCAGATCTGTCAACTTTGTGTTCTGGTAATTGTGGAAAAACTCGAATGCAATCATATAATGCTGATGATATCCATGACATATGAGGATGATTCTGATGTAACTCTACTGATCATGCCTGTGCAATGAGGTAACGGGGATCAAACCTCGATTCGAGGTGCTGATGGACGTGGTCAGCACAGGCATTATACAGAGAAGGAAAGCCCCCTCTTCAACAATAACATCTACCATCACTATAGAGTAGATGCGTAGTGTGTGTGTTTGCTACGCACCTGACTCTGTGACTATCACAGAGATACAATCATTGAAAATGAATTCTGCAATAATGTATCAGCTTATCGTCTATGACAGTATTCAGGGTATCTACCTGGTTGGTGTTTTGTACGGAATCAGGACCGGGAGCGGGACCTGGATTGGGAACCGGGAACAATGGGTTACTATGTATTGTACTGTACTGTTCACATTGCAGTGAGATAGGGACAGGAATCTGACCCATTGTGTCCTAAATGTGCTGGTCCCGTTCCAGTTCCCAGTCCCCCTTCCACGCAGTGTTAACGAGCCATTACACCTTGAGATTAAAACGGGCAATCGTTTCTCAGATTAGTTGCAGATTCAGCGGATGGTTGGGGGGTGGTCATCGTATTTTCATAACATTTTTGCAACTTTCTTCCTCTGGATCTGCTACCGGAGATGCAGATGTATCATTGGCGGATTTAAGGGGGGATGCCAGGGACCCCCCCCCCCCCCGCCTGGTTCCCAATTTCTTTCATTTTCATGCAGTTTTAGGGAAAAAATTGGCTAAATAATAGGTTGACGCTCCCACCTTAGGGTTGACTAACCGTCGGATTTGAATGCTTGAATGTGTCTGTAGGGGATTCGGGGGAGGGGGTATCCCACACGATATCGTGATAATCGTCCATGTCTCGTGATCGTTACGTCATCACACCAGCTGTGTGCGTTGCGTAATACACAATATTTCACGTATCTCCCGTCGCTTAAAGGAATATTTACACTCACCGAATGCAAACGCGACGGCGAATTTTTTTACCTTTTTAATTAATATAAAGGTTGTGACTGCTAGTTAATATGAATGTCACATTGAAAGTGTTTAAAAATGTTCATCCGGTATCGAAGTCGGTGTTTCGATATCGTCTGCTCGATGTAAACAGGTCTTGCTGGCCAATCACACTGAACAATTTGCAAAACTGAAGCTTTCCTTTGCTTATACCGTCAGTCAGTGTGAATAGCTAAGAAACCATTAGTTAGGGATGTTGCAATCGTGAGTGTGAACGTTGCCTTAATTCTCCTTTCATAAACCAGCAGGAGCATCGCCAAAACAAGCCGTCAGCCCAGCAGAGTTTTGTGATCCAAACTAATTTCATGGTTTGAACATTATAATTACATCATTATATTAAAGTACACCCCACCCAGCCTCCCACGTCAGCGTGAAAAGCAAGAGTGCATAAAATTAACGAAACAAAGCAGCTCGGAACACGATTTCACCATAACTGGAATTCTGTTAATATCAAAAATTCCTACCCACCTCCCCAAGAAGAATGATTGTAGTCTTGTGAACTAGCTGTGAGATTGTACAGTAAAATGACTCCCAGACCTATTCCCAAGCGTCAGCGTCCGAGACGCTTTGGAGTAGGTCTGGGAGTCATTTTCGAGCGTCCGCATGAACGCCACTCTGTCTGAACATAGGAATTGAAATTCAGCGACAGCGTATTCCTTCCAAAGCGTCAACGCTTACGCTTGGTGTGAACACAGCCTTACTCTGCCACTGGGTTTCTGTGAATGACGAGTTTTAAGTGAACAGAGGGGCGTCCACAAATGACCAGTTTGTGTTTTTTCCACAGATTTGGGGCCTCGTGCCTCGTGCACCTTACCGTAAGTAGGACGCATGCCTGCCTGCTTCTCTCCAAGTCTGTGGTTTTGTCGCATCAAAAGAACTTTGAACTTTGACGGTCCGCAGAATTGCCACGTTTTGCATCGTTTATTGTATTTCACTTCCGAACATATGTAACATTGTTGTTATTCATGAAACCAACACGTGTTACAAGCGATGAAATAAAGTTGTGTTAAAAATACAGCTTCGAAACGGTAGAAGTACTTGAATTAAACCAGTCGAACGTTAGTTGAAGTGATACACGCGCCATTGTTAGTTGGGTTGAGTGAAATTTTCTGATAGAAGTATGTGCTCCTGAGTAGAATGAGAATTTTGAGGACGTCAGTGCCAGAAGCTGTGTCCATTCAAACAGCGATCTTTTACGACTGTCGTTATTACAGGAACAGAATATATTTTCAGTGGATTTTCCCTATACAAATGTCGTAAATTATGTCATCTCAAGAAGCAGATGTTGAAGAAGCTGGTTTAGATGTTTTATTTTTAGCTGCTGCTTCTTCTGGAAGCTTTGTATCCAGGGTTGTGTGCATCAACATTAAAAGGGAATAAAATCAGTATTACAGCTGAAAAAGCTCGAGATTCCCTCCCAGTGGGAATTTGTCTGGATCTGGATTATTTGATGTATCTTTAGTGCAATAAGGGATAGAAGGGAGATGTCTTTGATTCGGATGATGTTGGTGAAGGTTTGGAGGACGTTATGGAGAATCTGGACCCACTGGTCGTACAGAGCCTGGCTGCACTTGCTACGTTATGCTCAGTATCTCGTGTCAGGTTCGTACAATGCCTGGCTGCGCTTGTTATATCTCGAACCTTGGGTTGTAATTTTTGCAGAAGGTATTTGGGGTGATTTTTCTTTTGAGAGACATATGGCAGCGATTGTATTATGTTCTCTGTACCTGCTGCTGCTTTTGCCGATATTTAACGCCCGCGTACGTAGTATGAAAGGAAGTTATGTTTTAAACGTGTGTGTCTGTTCACGGAGGGGGGAGGGGCTGGCCTCTGGTCCCTGGTCTCTTCTGGAAGGGGGGGGGTATGCCAGTCAGCCCTGTAGCTCGGGGGGGGGGGGTTACCCCAGTGTGGCCTGTACCAAGGGAGGTACCCCTGAACAGGATGGGGGAATCCCTCAGACAGGACGGGGGTTACCCCTCCCTTCCACCATTACAAAGGTTGACTCCCCTCCCCTCACAGCCGGGCTATATCGTGGGAGGTACTCCTCTTGCGGTCACGCAGGAGGACTTTCTGGTTTCCACGACAACTCATCATCAGACATGTTGACACCGTCACACACAGACACACACAGACACACACACACACACACATTATGATTAACTAGTACAGTGAGGGATACCTGCTTGGTCAAGAAACATGAAATGTTTGTTCTTCGATTAACGTTAGCAGAGCAACCCCTGTGTATCATACATTTGCATGGGTCCTTTTCTGGAGCAAGATTTTACAATTCAATTGTTGTTGTTGTTTTTTTTTCTCTGTATGAATTATTCACTATAATCTCTCTCGAGCAGTAGTGAGTGTTGTAACTAACGTTCTTCTTTCTCTCGTTGTTCAGGTTCGGAACCTTCGCTCGGCAGTCGGAACGACAATCAGGTGGTCGGTTCGGACAGCGCCTCCAAGCGCACCCTGGTGTCACAGGAGAACATGTCACCTAGCAACAGACCGGATACCGCGACGACCACACCCACAGCGACGCACGGAGTGTCGGACAATACCCATAATGCAACGGAAACCACGTCCATCCTGCCAACCATGAACGACCTCGACCCGGAGAGGTCACCGGAGGTCACGACCTTGAACTTTGACAATTCTCCCGCCAAAACTCCGTCGTATCTGAACGCCAGTAGACTGGCGAGCGGCTACTCACCGTACAGTAGTTACACCCCGGTCCTACAGGCGAGAAATATCAAAGTGTTGCGGAAGTCGGAGAGCGAATTGGACTCTAGTTTGAGCAGTACGCCCAGAACGGACGAATCACGCGTGACCTTGCAGGGTCAAGGTCACGGTGAAGGTCAAAGTGACAATCAGCAACAACAACCAATCACAAACGGGCATGTAGTAAGAAATGACCTTGACAGTGAACGAGGTGACCTTGACCTAGTTGAGAGTGCACGGATAAGTAGCAACAGTGTCAAGGTCATCTCAAGGACACAACCACAGCGACCTTTAAGCGGTGACCTTGATTATGGGATGTCAAGGTCATCGCGTGGAGAGGAGAGCTCAGGTTTGTTAGAGAACGGAGGAGGTAGAGGATTAGGGGGCGTCACGGGTAGCGGCGACGACCTCCAGTTGAACCTGCCGCGGGAAGAGAAGCTCCATGAGACGGGGAGTCCTGACACACCGGCCAAGGTACGTACACCCAGCCGCTTTATACGTATACCCACCCGCCTTATACGTACACCCACCCGCCTTATACGGCCAATCTAAATCACATGGGGGGAAAACGGCCGTAAAACAAAGTTGGCCTCAGGGTTTACTTGCACGTACCGTCAACGTCACCATTTTTGTTATGGACTGAGTACCCCCCTGGCTCTGGATCTGAGTACCCCCCCCCCCGGCTGTGGGACTGAGTATCCCCCCCCCGGTTATGGGTTTGATCTGAGTACCACCCCCCCTCCCCCCTAGCTGTGGGCCTGAGTACCCCCTGCCCCCGATGTGGGGAGTGCGTATCCCTCTCCTGGCTGTGGGACTGAGTACCCCCCTGGCTGTGGGTCTGATCTGAGTACCCCCCTCCCGACTATGGGTCTGATCTGAGTCCCCCCTCCAGCTATGGGTCTGATCTGAGTACCTCCCCCTGTGAAAACATAACCTTCCGTCGTACTACGTACGCGGGCGGTAAAGATACAACGGCAAACGGCTCCACGATGAAGTGGTCTCAATATCCACTTCCTCCAAAATCGTGCAAAGTGCCCCAGGTTTCCTCAAAACTGTAGGTACATAAGATTTAACTACGTGTTAAATGATAGTAGAAATTTACCCACCTTTGCAAATTTGCAGATTTTGGTTTTAAAAAAAACGCAAAAAAAAAAAATCAACAATGTATTATTATATTCCAAATTGTGTCCATTTATTTGTTACACTTTGGACACTGACTCCTTTCCTGACCTCACTATATTTAACATCAGTGTAACTTATCATCCAGCGCGACTAATCTGAGGATGTTCCTCTTTTTTACTCCCATCAGGATTGTTTACCAAAATACATAGTGAGTTTATCACAATGAACTTTGTTCGGTTTATTAACGTTGTTTATTACTTGACATGTTTATTTATTTATCTGATATTGTATGTTCGAGCATTTAGGGGGTAAAAATTAACACCGGTGAGACAGTGGCGGATCTAGATATCCCAGACGGGGGCGCCAATCCCCAAGGTGGGGAGCGCCAACCTATTATTTAGCCTAAATTTCCCATAAAAAATGGATGAAAATGAAAGAAACTGGACCCAGGGGGCGTCCCTGGCGCTCCCCTTAGATCCGCCAATGTCACCAGTTTAAAAATATTGAATTGAAAAAAAAAAAAACATGGGTTGCCTTTGATATCAACGATTTAAATCTCGAAACATAAATTATGAGTCTACTTTAACGTCATAGCGTTGAACCATTTTCTGACGTTACGTTCATTTTCGATGCAAAAACGTAAACGTCTTTTCAATGCGAAGTTTGACCTTAAATTTGACCTCACTGTAATCGTGAATATGACCTTGCCGTGACCTTGAATTGTATCTTGTGACCTTGATGTGACCTTTGTGTGACCTTGATTTCAGGACGGACACTATTTCGTAGATGTGATGCGACGGGAGGAGAAGCGGATACAAGAGCTGTGCTCATTGGCTGAGAACGACCTGCAGAATAACCACAGCGAAGAAGGTAAAACAGTCAGAAATAAAACCATCCCCTCAAATAAAACCATGACATTAGGAGCTGTTCACACCAAACCCTAAGCGAACAGAAACTACGACACGATACCACTGACACGGTTTGCCGATCGTTTCGCACCGTTCCAGGGACGGTTACAAAAATTCAAAATTGGAGTCACTTTCGTCGTCTTCAGTTTGTTTGGATTTTAATGGCGTTTTTACCCGAGGAAAAAAACGAAAAGTTTATTTGACATTTCACCTAATTTTCGTGTTGGCACTTCTTCACTAAAATTACTGTGCACTCATTTATTAGTCGTGTCGTTTTTGTGTTCGGTTACTGTCCGTGTGAACGAACTCTTAGTAAAAAAAACCCCATGTATTGAGCAGCATCAATAATTTATTATCTTACAACAACACTTATGTCACTTTGAAACAAAAACTTTCTTCTTTTCTAAGCAGTTTTTACTCAAATGAATTTCTTTGCAGAACTGTTATAAGGTACAAAATACCAAATGAGACTTGATGATCGACACAAAAATAAATTTGTGATATAGTGCTGCCATCTCTTGTTTAAAAGATTACCGACTGAACAGTACTTCCATTTTTCAACCCACCAAAAAGTCGAATCTTCATGTTCAATTACTACACACATGTTCTACCGAGCAAGTTTTATTCTATTCTGTTTCCGTATTTGGAATATTGTATAAGTTGTGTGTGCTTGTTTTGCAGTAAACGGGAAGTTACGGGCGGCGATCGGTAAAGCGAACCTCCTCACGAGCAAGAAGTTCAACCAATTCAGAGGGCTGTGCCAGAAAAGCATCGTGAGTATACTTCACTCATTGTAACATAACCAGTTTAAAGGGCTGTGCCAGAAAACCATCGTGAGTACACTTCACTCATTGTAACATAACCAGTTCAAAGGGCTGTGCCAGAAAAGCATAAACCAGGCTTAACCGGTTTTCTGTGTTTATAGGAGCGGGATGAGGCCGACCCGTTCCCCATCCTGCCCAAGGATCTGGATGATTGTATTTTGTTTGTGTGTTTGTAGGAGCGGGATGAGGCTGACCCTTTCCCCATCATGCCCAAGGATCTGGTCGGGTTCTGGGACATGGTCAGTATCCAGGTAGATGACGTCAACACCATGTTCAACGACATAGAGCGCATGCGCCTCAGCGGATGGACGCAGGTTCAGGTAAGACACAAGGACTAATTCTCTTTTCAGAAAGGACTTTATTTCGGGAGCCTCTGCACTCAAAAATATTCTAATTGGAAATGGTTTTGTGTTGTGCACGTTGAAAAGTTGCCTTGAATGATACCATCACAGCAACACGGAAAATGCTCTAAATAATACCTTCCTGCATCAGCATCCACACACAAACATTGCACTAACAAGACAGCTTCTCATAAACATTACGAGGCAATACCGACTACAGCCCACTGTTCTTATTGTGTGGGAGACCATACCTAGCCAAGGGGAGGGGGAGTAAGGTCACTTCCACTTGGTTAGGGTGTCCTCCCTCGCCTCCCCCACCCCCCCCTCCCCCCAGACAGGACCTGGACAAGACATACCCTTCAACCCTCTCCTCCCCCGAAGAGAATCACGGACAGGTGTGAAAACATTACCTTCCCTCGTACTACGTACGTGGTCGGTAATTAATTAAAGTTCTACGTTTCTTATCTCAGTGTATCAAGTGAAATAGACGCAGAAATTGTAAATGGACAATCTCCATAGAAACCTAACGAGACGCTGATTGTGTTTTTCAGACGCCAACCACGACGGTGAAGTCCGCCATCGGCAAGGCCGGCGTCCGGAAGTCGCCTCGTTCTAAAACTACAACCAGCCAATCACATCGAGCACAGGAAGCAGCCAAGGCACGTGACCGGGCGCGAGAGGAAGCGAGAAAACGTCTCCTAGCGGCGAAGAAAGCCGGACGGATCCGGAAACGGTCGAACAGCGATAAGGACGAGATAGAGATATTTGTTGCGGAATAGAAAATCAACAACAACAATATTATTGTTCAAAAGACTTAAACTCTATTATCGTTATATTTGTTATTACTTGTAGAATTTTTTACAAATGAAAATTTAGTACAAAAGGGTCAAAAACATAAAACTGAGAAGATTCTATGTTACAATTATGATCTGGAGGTTCAAATTCTCCATAGTAACGGGCAAATTGGTCTCTTAGCAACAAAACAAAGTCACAGTCGTTTTCAGGGTCACGACTTTGTTCTCATGTTTCATATAGTGTAGTCATGGAAACATACGATTTCTTTTGGCGAGGCGGGAAACAATTGTTAAAATGCCTCAGCAACGGGCGTATTGGTTTCCATGGTTACGTATCAGCAGGCTGTTGTTATTTTGTATTAACGCGTTAATCTCCTTGACAACTCGTAGCTTTCTGTAAAGTCCATTCACACCGAGCGAAAGCGACACCTCTTTCAGATGGATTCCAAAAGATCCTATTCGCTGTTCACGTCGAACGGTGGTAAATATCAAAGAAAAAATTCGCTTTCACTCGGTGTGAGCGAACCCTTATATAACACGTGTACAGATTATTAATACGGAGAACTATTTACAAAACCGCAACCAAAGCAAGATTTCCACGGCGCTTCATTTGAACAGTACGCTTCACAAAGTACAAACAAACTCGGTGGTTACACTTATTTCTACAGCTCGCGCCGCATTTTGTGCTGTTCTTTTCACAACTCAAGTCTTCACTTATTTCTGCACTGTCACCAAGGTGTGCCCTGCATTTTCAGGACTTTAAAAAAGTCTACACCTTCCCAAGATCTAAATTGTCACAGTTTCAACTCCAAAGTGCGGCGCGAGCTGTAGAAATAAGTGTAACCAGTAGCGGATCCAGGATTTTTCAGACAGGGGCGCCAAACCCTAATAGAGGTGCCAACCTATTATTTGGCCAATTTTATCCGAAAACTGCAAGAAACTGAAGAATTTTTGGCCGGGGGAACGCTTCCATACCGGCCCCTCTGGGATCCGCGACTGAAACTGCAGCTTTACAATAGATTGAAGTAAATACCATAGATTAATAATATGGGGTTAAAAGTAAAAGGGCAAAATGATTTACAAATATGTCTGCATCATAGTTAGTTGTTTTTGGACGATTTACCATACGACGTTTGGCGTTTGTTGTGAAAATGAAAAGTATAACAATGGTGTTAAAATTGTGTGAACGTAAAAATTCCATAAGTTGTTTATTCCTTTATTATCGCTCACTGACATGATGATCTCACACTGTTGATTTATCTAGTGTTCGTACAGACCACTAGGTGGCGCCTCCCGCTTGCGTACTGTGTCAAATGTCGTGCACACTTCGTCGTCGATGTTTTTACAAGAACTCGACCCCGCCACAGGATCCGTTACTGTGGACGGATTTTTTTTATTGAATTCGACCCCGTTTTGTGAACCTAAGTCATGGTGCAATGAATGATGTAGAATTTGTAGCGATTTTCTTGGTGCTCAGCATTTTTTATTTCTTCTCATAACAGTACTTAACACTACTGAGAAGAAAGCAATGTATATTGCAGTAACTTATTTTACTGATTTTTTTATACAAATGGAAGAAGAAAAAATCGGTTATTTTTTGTACATTGAAGCGTAGGCAATGTTACTAGATCTAGATCTACTGTTACCCTATTGAATCCTATTTATTATTCGTGGTTTTTTATGGAAATTAAATTTTAAAGTTGATGGCACCGCCATCTGTTGGTGAATAGCCAAACTAAAGTGCGCTGTTCCAAAAAAAAAACAAAAAAAACAACTCCTCTTCACGTACATTTATGTACAACTCAAAGTAAGCAAAATTGTTACTTGGGTCCAAATTTTATTTTCTTATTATTTTTTTTATTTTATTAATTTTTTAAATTAGCATATTTTTTGTGTCCAGATTTAAAACGTCAATTTGTCTCAAAATTCGGTTGTTTGATCAGTTGGATTACGCGTGTAGAGATGTGCGGTGTTTTGCTGGTGATTGTTATTGGCTGGCACTGAGGAGGTGCACGGAACGTATCTCAGACAGTACGCCGTTTGTTGCTACTTATGCACTTTGTAAGTAACGTTCATGACGCAAGACTAGAAAGCAAAGCCCTGTTCACACCACAGAGAAAACTCGATTTCGCGTTGATAATGGAATGAACTTGGCAACATCTAAACTTGGCTAAACATCAAACAAGGTAAAACTATATACTTGTTATTTCATGCAGTCTGAGTCATGAGCATTACTAACTTGCTGCCTTAATTTATTTCACTATTTATCCAGAAATGTTTAAGACGGACGTCAGAAATAACCGAAGATTTATTGCATAAATAGGAAATGTCCTTCCAGTACCCGTAGAAGAATATTTTCACGTATTTGAAAACAAGAATGTTTCTTGTGAGTTTTAAACGACGCGTGGGTTTGACTTTTAGCCGTCAAATAACATGTGTTCAGAATATTAGTTTACACAGGTTCCCTCTTACAACGAGTTCGGTTAGAACGAACTGTCTGGTACAAACGACATTTCTTTGCACTATAATCATTGACAAAACTGTTAAAAAGTTCGGTTACTACGAATGCTCGCTTACGACAAGCAAATTTATTTGCATATTCATGATATTGTTAAGGTCTGTTTACACGTAACAACACCGTCACCGTGCCCGTCACCGTCAAGTTTTATAATTGTGCCAATGGTGACGGGCCATCTGACGGGCAGAATGGGTCTGGAACCCATTTAGCCCGTCAAACGGTCCGTCACCATTAACACAATGGTAAACGTTTGACAGTGACGGTGACGGTGTCGTTATGTGTAAACAGCCCTTTACTATTTGGAAGCGGAACCCAATTTTGCATCTTTTTACTCTTTAGAACAGAGACCCAGATTTTATTTTACAACTGATCCTAAACTAAAAGTAAAACTTACTCATAAGAACAAATTTATTTTTGTTTCAAATTGTTTTTGATATTCTGAGCACATGTTATTTATTGTGTTTATGGTGGTTCATGTAACACGGCCCACTATCTACTCATAATGATCGTGACGTAGATATAAACGTGGGTACGTAGAGTGGTGACGTCAGAGTGAGGCGGGTAACCAAGACGACGGTTGCCATGCTTGTGTGATGGGATGTGACCTATGCTACTGCAGTCTACTTTCCCTTCCCCCTTTCTTTTCGTACCCAGACCCTTTCCCAGGTTGCACACACCGTTGCCATGGGTACAATATTGTGTCTATGGTAACACTTTGATTTCATTTTCCGCTGATGTTTTTGTCTCAATAAAACCATCACTTCCGGTTGTTTAAACCATCACTTCCTGTGCAGAAAGTAGACTGAGTAAAGATAGGTAAAAAACACAATGGAACCAGGCTAGAGAGCCCATTGGAACCATGACGCACATTAAATGAGACAAAATGCATAATCAGAAGAGTAGAAATACCAAATTAACATAACGTTTTCCTAAAAGAAGTTGAGAATGAAAGAACGTGTGATGATGTTGTTGACTGTGGCTCGGGACGAAATATTTCCCGTGATTCTTGACTCTAAATGTTGATTGACTCTTTAAACTGTAATTTGTTCTGCAATGAAAAGTAGAAGAAAAATACTTAAAACGAACTTGCGCGTTAAAATACGCATGATGACAAAAAAGCGCGAAAAAACGTGATGTTTTTTTAGTTCGTGTTGTGTTTTATTAGCTTGAAAAAAATTGTTACCTATGTTGAAACCATGACAACCGTTTGTTGATTAATCCTGTCAATTACACAGTATTTACGCAAAAAATCGTACGAATTTCCTCAGATTTTTTTTCACTCATAGTCCAGTCGAAATTCTGTTGACAGTAGCTGTACAGTTTCTATAGCAACGCTATTGGTTGCTATGTTTGCGAGATGAAACTTTGTTTTTGAATGATCTGTATGTTTCTGTGAATATATTGTTCCTCGCCCACACTGTGTGAATGCAACAATAAATATATTATTTACAAAATGTTTGTCTTGTTGTTTTTTAACTGAAATGCACAAGGTACCGTTTTCAAGGAGTAAAAAGATACATTGTTTATTGGTGGCTCGTTAGAGTCACCTTAGTGGTTGATTGACGGTTTTTGCCCCGGAATTTTGGGCCCGTGGTGGGGACCTACGAAGGCCTTTTGTCACTTAGTGACTGTACATAGGATGACAGTTCTATTTGCAGATGGTGAGGACACCTAACCACTATATGTTGTAATCGAACTTTTTGTTGCCGCAGGTGGTGGGGACCATAAAACCTAGTATACAATATGCTTTACTTCCCTTCGCCCCCCAGGGAGCGAACGAGCCACCTAGTGAAACTTTCACAACCTAATATTTGTAAACTTCTTCCGAAAAAAACTCGAACGTTGTAACCGAATTCGTTTGAAGTGGGGCGTTATTTCTACGGGGTTTTTGTAAGTTTAGAAAATTTATACCGTCAGACTAAGAAATCCTCAGCTCAGCCAACTGTTGTAAACGTGAGGTCAAAGTGTTGATGTTCTCAAATCGGTGGTCGAATGTTTACGTGGAATACCTTGGTGCAAAGGTCCCGTGGGTTCAGAGTCTGACACCAACAATCTGTTAGTCAGTGATTGAACACACGATAAAAATAGAGAGACAATCGTGTTTTTCCTATTTTGGTTTTGGATCTTGCTGAATTGGATGAATTAGACTAATTCATCTAATTGCACATGGA
>JBCAUG010196101.1:0-19466 GCA_038406175.1 Haplosyllis leylae | reverse complement strand
CAGTAATAACTTTTTTATGCCGACTAGTCGACTACCAGAATTGTAGTCGACTAGTCGCTGTTTTATCCGACTAGTCGACTAGTGGTAGTCGTTCTGCCTTCCCTAAATCCAAGTACAATCCTGAACAGTAGTTACCACAGATTCACTTTTGTAACAAGACAGTGTTCATTACTGTTGACAAACTTGTCAAAATTACAAATCTAAAAATGATCCAAGCATGTAGGAAACTGAAAGGTCTTAAATACTTTACTTCACGAAAAGAGTGATACTACTCCAACATTGTACATCACACATAATTGGTTCCTTTATTAAGATTTAATGTTTGCCACAAGCAGAATCAGCGCAAATCCATTTGTGTATTAATAGAAAATTCCCTGAAATTAGCCTCAGCTGAACTTGGTTAATGGTCACAAATTACTTACACTGCTAGTGATCTTCAATAAATGTAATTGACTATAACAAATGACATTACACATTTTACGCAGTTGACACACGGTACACTCGAAAGAGAAAATCATTACTTCTCACTTTGGTAAATTGACTGTTTTCGGGAACTGCCATAGTTTCAACCTTGAATTGCGTTTAAAAATTTGATGTTAGGGCAGATGTCGCCCAAACTCTAAAATAGGTGTAAAGGTGTTCGACCAAAGTAAATCAACTACGAACAAACCCAAAGCGAATACGAGTTCTTTACCTTCTTTCGCATTGCAGGAGTCCAGAAACGGCCAAAATAGCGTGGAAGATAGTGCCCAACTTAAAGAACAATACCCAGTCACTGAAAACATACAAGGGATAAAACAAAGTCGTTTCGAAGTATTCCAACGTAAGTACGGATCAAATAGACTTTTTTCGTTACGACACCTTGCTGTGCATTTTTGGAAGAAATTCCGTTTCTTTTGCAAATGCGGACAATTTAGCCCATGAATCTCACATCAATAGAATAGAATGCAATTATTAAATTACTTGTTTGAAAACTTCCTTGTTTTTGGCTACAATATTGTGAAGTCAAACGTTCCACAATCACAACAGGAAGCTACGATTCCAGTTACGATGATTTGTTACCGCCCGCATTCCGAAGGAATGGGGAAGGTACTGTTTTCACATGTGTCTGTCTGTCCATGGGGGGAGGGGGGGTTGCCCCAGCCAGGTCTAGGTCCCAGCTGG
The DNA here is from genome assembly GCA_038406175.1 of Haplosyllis leylae. Taxonomy (NCBI): domain Eukaryota; kingdom Metazoa; phylum Annelida; class Polychaeta; order Phyllodocida; family Syllidae; genus Haplosyllis; species Haplosyllis leylae. The sequence continues at coordinate 18,302 of JBCAUG010196101.1, read as the reverse complement.
GGTGGGTGGGGTACCCCAGCCAGGTCTGACTGGGGGTGGGGTACCTGCTGAGATGGGGTACCCCCCGGCTGGGATGGGTACCCCCCCCCCAGGATAGGACAGCAGAACGAGCACTTGCTACGCGGCGGGCGGTATGCTTCTTGCGTTCACGCAGGAGGACTTTCTTGTTTATCAATAAAATTAAAAGATTATATTTTTACTCACATAGCCTATCAATTACCTCAACTATCATTAGAAGCGCGTCCCACAAATTGAGCTCATTTAAATGCAAAATGGTGTCAATACTTTCAACAAATTTCCGGCTTTGCAAGAGGAAACAAATCAAACCTTCATAGGTCGATATTGCAAACTGGTTGCAAAGAAAATCTTGGTTAGTTTCACTTTGTACAAAGGTGAGGAATCTCAAAAAAAAAAAAAAATGCAAGCCCATTTACATCGTTTAATTTTTCAATATTTACTTCAACATGAATGAATACTCGGCAACTTTACAACAAGTGACGCATACATCCGCTTATCAAAGTATTTTGTTCTAAGATCTTTTGTCATAGCCATGACTTGAAACCAACAATAAAGAAAACTTACGCGTTTAGTTCAGAATAAACGCATTCCTCATGCAGAAGCCAGATTGAAACAGAAAACATTTGGAATACTGTTAACAGTTCAATAACCTAATTTTGCACAATCCGTCGGATTACATTATAACTTACTAAACAAGCGGTACCACTGGTACCAAGGCCACACTAATCCGGGGGATCGAGTCGGTGAGAAATTAACACATCACACTGGTAAACACAAGGAAAAATGAGATCTGCCGCTAATTGAAATAGAAGCTGGCATTTCCAGATCGTTTGATCCCATCAACTGTTTTACCCCCTGCAAGAAACTGTTTTCTCTTTCTTCGTTATAGCACATTTTCAATCATTGCAAACATAAAGTGCATCCAAGCAGTCAGGTTTTATTTTTTGCTCATTACGTAGTAAATGTTATAATTAGTTCAGTCAAAATACAGGTACATTGATCATAACATCGTTCTTTGCAGCACTAACGGGAACTAATATTGTTTCGTCTTCTTCGAACGGCTCGGGATAATCCAAGATAACTGATGGGTGTTCATATTGGGGGATAATGGAAAATATCCTGAAGATTCTGTTTGTTTTATAAAATTGACGTTGAGAAAAGACCGCTCTTAAGTTCCGAATATTTTACTTAAATCAAAATGTATTTGTTAATATTAGTCTTAAGTCCCTTTTAAAATTTCACGCACTAATCATTCTCAAACAGGAAAATCCTGTCTATGTAGTCCCAGAATATTCTTTTTTACTCGTGGTTTATCCAATCAAATACGAAGCATTACATTCTTATCAATGTCATGTTTTAATCAAGTACACGTTTGTTAAAGTTTTTTACGGGATGTTTTTCCCTTCAGATCAGTCTTTTCCCTGTATCTTTTGGAGATTAGAATAAGATGTTTGAAAATGATTAATAATGTTTATTATGAAATATCAGCACTCTTCTGATGGCATACAACATAACCTTTTCGACAATTCCAAGGAAAGTTGAAGTTTGAGTAATAGTAGTGTCTCTCGAATTGATCCACCCAGATCCATATAATTATTTCTATGCTTTAACTTTAACCCCAACAAAGAACTCCGTCCACCCTCCCATTTAAGTCTAATTGGAATTTGTACAATCCGTAAAAGGCTAGCTCACATATCGGTTCACTCATTCTTGCAAGTTGGCAGCCATTCGTGGTTCACACCTTGCCGAAAAGTATCACTGATCAGTCAGCAATGAGCATAAGACTCGAGCCTTTTATCCTGGGCAGAACGTTTTATCGAATAAACGTCCGCTTGGACGTGTACCAGTGCAACGAAACGTCCTTGTGAATAAAACCACTCCAAGACTAAATCAACACTACTAAATCAAGGAATTAGTGGCGTTACTGATTTCTGTAAAGTGTATTAAGAAATGCATATCTGCAGTTCTGCAAGAATGAAAATATGGTCAGCTGCCATAGAAGGCGTGCAGGGTTTCTATTTTTTGTCTTAAGGCCAGAGAAATTAATGTGGTCCTGTACAAAAATGATAGATCGACGCAATCCATGCTCAACCTATTCATTTCGTATGTACTAGACCCGCTTCTCATCTCTCTCGGACAAAATATGAATGTAATTGAAATTTCAAGTAATATTTCATTACAGTAGCCGCCACCAATCGAAATCCAGCAAATATACCGACGACAATCAGATTTCTTTTAATCTAACACTGTTCAACTGTCATGGATACGTGGCATGTTTTTGTTTCGTTTTTAGCAACACTGCGACCAAATGAAGTGTAGTTTTCACTAATTCTGGGCAAATCCAAAGAAATCTTGTATCTGGCAATGCGTCATCACACACAAACCGACACCATAAGCATCCATTATCATACATATCAACGAACGGCTTAAAGTTTGGAAGCTGGCGACTTGGTATCGTCATACATTGACCCAGTTCAGCAGATACGAAGCTCAGTGAACTTCGTCATTAAGAAAAGATTCTCCGTGACAGTGCTTTGCTGTATCGATCAGTTCTGTTGTCAAAGATTAATGTCAAAGGGTGGGCCATCACTCGGATTGATGGTCTGTTATTCTGTGTAAATCACTGACTAAATATGACCTGACCTATTTTTTCGTTACCCTCTTGTCTCGGGTCACATTTCGTCTTCAATGTCTAGCGAATTTAGTGATTAAGTTACAAAGAACACCTGCTGTTCGTCGCATTGTTCTTCCAAGAAACACTAAAGGTGTGAATGTATTTCTGGAAAAATCCGGCATCAATTATTTCTTCGTGGGTTTGATTTGCCTGGTGTAAATGACACATTTGCTCAACGTCTACAACTTGACTTGTGTCATTTATGGTCATATCCAACGGCCATTGTCTTGCATAGTTCGCGAATTTTTTTCAGCTGCCTGTGTCAGCTCAAAAAAGTTTACTCACGTCACGTTATTCAACTATTCCCGAGCTGATTTAATGAAAAGAGCTCTGGTCTACAAAGGGCATCTCATACATTAATTAGACCGTACACTAATCTGATCCTGTCACTATTCGAAGCTTAGCTTATCAATAGCAAAACAGCGCGAAGGAGAAATTGCGAGTTACAATGATCAGGGTAAATGAGAAACCCATACAAGCAGAAACAACCAGAAAAGAAGGATTCATAGAAAAAGTTGATTTGCTGAAGCCAATTTATCATAGATAGATGATGTTTTCCCAAGCAGGTTCATTACTCAACAGAGTTAATTCCACAGTGTGGGGTGAGGCTCTTTGCTTTTGGTACCGCAGCTCTTGACAATGCCTGCATGTTAATCACTCCAAGTGGTCGGAAAGATAAATTGGAGCACTCCTTATCCCTTGTTCCACTTCACCTAAACCAACCAAACCAAATGAAACTCCCATTTTCACCCCAAAAGACATTATATCAGCAAAACCAATGGACTTATGCATGATGGATTTGTAAGCGAGAAGGACAGGTTAGACCTGCTAAAGTTTTTCTTGCTATTTCTGACAACTTTCCAGACAAAATGAAAGGAACAAACAAAGGACAGGAAACAACATGTAACAATATGTTTTTCCTTCCGTTCCTGACACTTAAGGCTTATTAAGAAACTGATAGTTCCAAAGGGATTTTACTACAGTCATGATGGATGGCGTAAATGGAAGGGTTTACGAGGCTGATGATTGCAACCCAAGCTCATTCTCTTCAAATGCAATGCTTTGAATGATTAAAAGACTTTCAGTGAGAACAATACCTCGAAAAATATCTCTCTTACTACTAAAACTACTATCGAAATAACTAGTTTATCGGAGCTGCGAAACATCTGAACAGGCAGGTACAACTTCTTGCCAAAATGCAAGCATTTGCGAAGAGTGTAGCCCCTCTCCCCTCAGGAAATTGAAAAGTTGGAATAGTAAATTTTTGGCGGAGGACTTAAGACTTTTGAGTGAGGATTCAGGTATGGAGACTAAGCTGTACAGTAAGGTTATTGTCTCGTTTTACCTGCACTACCAGACGTGCAAGTCATGATCTACTCGAGGTTTTCGTTTTCAACAAAAATCTGACATTTGTGTACAAAATTGACATTCAGGGTTTTAAAAAGTTTCAGCAAAAATATAGTTGCCTCCAGTGGGAATTGAACTCACAATACCAACCATCAATGGATTAGAAGTCAAATGTCTATTCCACTCTGCCACTCAGACATGTGTTGATAGAAGATCTTCACACAGAACTTTGTTTCATGCTCCACTTCACTTTTGGACTTGGATTTCTAGATTCAATAAAGCATGACTGACAATCTGAAACTGGCAAGCAATGACAGATTGGCAGAGTTGGATTAGCATTAGACTTCTAATCCAGTGATGGTTGGTGTTGTGAGTTCAATTCCCACTGGAGGCAACTCTTAGTACTTTCATCGGGAAGAAACCAAAAAGGTTTGGATGTATTTCTGCGCAATACCTTTCAAAGTAAAAAAAGTGCTTATTACCACCCGCATCCGAAGGATGGGGGAAGGTAATAGTTTCACAGGTGTTTGTCAGTCCACAGGGGAGTACCTGGCTGGGGTACACCCCTCCCCCGGCCAGGACTGGGGTACCCCCCTGGCCAGGACTGGGTACCCACCCCCCCGGCCAGGACTGGGGTACCCCCCAGCCAGGACTAGGGTACCCAGTTCACAAATCAGTGAACAATTCAGGTGGGGGACCCCCCACCCCCAGTACAGGTCAGTGTACAAGTCAGGTGGAGTACCCCCCCCCAGTACAAGTCAGGGATAGGTCAGCTATGTGGCGGGTGGTATGCCTCTTGCATTCATGCAGGAGGACTTTCTTGTGTACAAGTCAGGTGGGGTACCCCCTGTACAAGTCAGGTGGGGTACCCCCTGGTACAAGTCAGTGTACAAGTCAGGTGGGGTACCCCTGCCCCCCCTCCCGGTACAAATCAGGGATAGGTCAGCTATGCGGTGGGTGGTATGCCTCTTGCGTTCACGCAGGAGGACTTTCTTGTTACAATTTAGCTTTACACTTGTGCAAAAAGATCTGGATGTCCTTGTTTTACCCTCGATCTATCTTCAGATAAACACGTTACCCGGATTTCCATTTGCCAGAACACGTCTACGTTTTGATAGCTATGAGTGGATAGTCTTAACTCCTTTAACTGACGGCTGTTTACGCTGACAGATGCCCAATCTCTACCAATTTGAATGGTATCCTTCCTGCATCATGCTTATCACATAGATTGATCCACTCAAACTGTAAAAGAAGAGGATTTATCCCTTATCTGGTATCAGTACATCGCCAAATGGTTGTACAAATAAACTTCAAAGAGGTTTATCATGGGCATTTGAAAGCCTGACGTGTCATTTTTAATGAATGTGCGAATTAAGAGTTAATATTTCTGCAATGCAACTGCTACATGTTGCCTTTTAAATGGCTGATTAGATAAACAAACGAACCATTCCAGATGTCCTCTCTGTATTTAAGCAAAAATCAATGAAACATATCAGACACACAAGCAGCAATTTTAATTCACTTTCCAATAGTCTTTGCCACAGTCGCTACGTACAATGCAATATTCTCCAAAAATTACTGCGTTATGATTATATCGACACCCATGAGCTTCAGTAAAGGATGTGGGACATTTAAATGCTGTGCTGTTTCCCAGTGCTGCAAAGGCAATCGCAATTCAGTTTTATTCGACGGTAACTTTCAATAATTATTTGCTGAGAAAAAGGTCCCAAGCGATTGTTGGCATTCATTTAAATAAACTGCCATCGGATCATATCACCGGGAAAACATATCCATTAGAAACAAGATTGATACAACAATGAGCTGGGGAAATTGGCAGTGGGTGTTATCAATAGATGGTTGCATTGCCCTCAGACTGTACATAAAAATATCCAATTAAATGTTATATTGCTGTTTTTCATGTTTGTTAACTGACTAAAATGGGGTCAAATAGGATAACCTGTGGGTCAAGGGCACTGTTCAGAGCGCTCTATTAGACTGAACAATGGTCACTCAAGTGTGGTGGAAATCTGGCTCTCTGTCCATTCCATCATCATACACCACTATCCATCCATCCAGCTTCTTCTTCACCCACTACCGCTGCCCTTAATTGGCACACACTGCAATTACATTTATCTCTGGTATATTGATTCATCAGGTCATCAACTCAGGATGGGAGGGGGAGGTTAGGATATGTCTGGTCATGGAGGCCATATTGTTCCTCATCAAGAGCTGAAGCTAAAGCTATAAATAGTTGTTCATCAAGTATAAGGAGGCCCCAGGTGAGATACGGTCTATAGTACTGTCTCTGGCCTACACTGCACTTCAGCCTAGACCTTAGCAGCTATGGCTGGCAATTAAAACCTTCCCTGCTTTCTTCCATCAGATCTGATTACCTCAACTCACACCCAGCCACATCAACATAATTATTATTTAGGTGGAAAGACAAGACATTCATCTTGATTTACTCATCTGGCTAAAAGATTTAGCCCACATTATGATATAGAATATTGACCTCAGAAGGTCGGAAGTGTTTCACAAGGATCTTCTTATTGATTACAGAGTTGTGTTAACCCTAAATCTTACCGAATATGACGTCTAAATCAAAACAGTTCCTTCTATTTCAGAGAATAATAAGCAACAATCAACTTGACGTACATTTAACTGTCCAAGAACAGACACTTACATGAACAAAAATACATCTTCCGATGTTTACCAAACTGCAACCAGCAAGTAATTTTCGCTTCACCACAATTCAAAATGTCAGGTAGTGAAAGTTTCACCAGGTGGCTCGCTGCCCATAGGTACATCTGAAGATACCATACATGAAGTGGACAGCCAGAGCTATGTAGAGGAGACTGGATGTTAAAATAAGAGGATTTAAGTTGAGTTCCAATCTCATGAACTTGCCAACAAAGGAAGCAATGTTGGTTCAAAGGGGTTCTGCCCCCTTTCCTCCACACCATACTGTATGCAGTTTGATCATCAGAGTTATAAAAATTGACAGTTTGGTTGAAGCTGTCTCCAACACCTGTGAGTATCACAACCAAAGGGATGTTTTTGTACTCCTACAACATCAGCATATCTGCATGCAAAACATTCAAACAACTTTGATTATTACATGAAGTGTCAAGGTGTCCTAGCCGCCTCTTGAGTATCATCACTACTCCCATCTGTATTCAAAGAATGGTAAAATGGCAATTGTTAGGTCCCCACCACATTCCCAAAATTTTGGGGCCAAAAGGCAAAGTTAATCACTGAGGTGACTCTAAATGAGCCACCAATAACTGTGGAAAAGTTGCTATTTCATGTTGCTCGTGGTAGCAAAACTAAGTGCTCGCACAGCGCGTAATTAACAAATCCAAGTACAGTGTAGCTTTGACGGATTGTAACATACTTGTGACACGATAATTTGACGCGGAAATCAGTTTGATATTTTTGGTTCGTTCGTTTTGAGTTCTTATTTTTCGGAATTTGAAGCCGCCCTCGGGCGATCCTCCGTAATGTCCGGATGCGTCGTTGAACTCCGTCGTTATTTAAGATGAAATAACAATCATTAAAAAGTCATCGAGTTATTTCGCTTCTGAAACATTGATAACCGTCGTGCGAAAAGAGGTAACTCGGTAACTAGATTTGCGAGACGACTAATGGCATGATTAGGAGGACGTAAAATGAAGGTAGCACTTTATTGAATTGCGTTGCGTGGCAGGAGTAGGAAACAGAGGCAGGGGTAGCGGGCAGAAGGGATCCAGACACGGGATGACGAGGGTCAGCCAGCTGCCAAATCTCTGATACTCCAATCTATACACATTAATTCCACATTGCCAACTTTCATGTTAATTCACAGCCGCAGAAGGGCCTCTACGCTTTCCCCTGCCCGACCGCTGCTGCATGTTGCTTGAAAAAAAAATCCGTGGCATAGGACATAATTAAGTTACTTAGAGTGGGCACTAAACACCCTACTAATGCAAGGGCCTTGACAACTCGGGTCCTTCTGCCTCCTGCAAAAGAACTAAATTGACTTGCAAGGAAGTGTGGCTATGTAATTTTTCCTTATAAAAATCGGTTCGAGGTTGTGTGCAACCAAAGTGCGCTCCGATGACTATGGGAAATTATGGCGCAATGGAGGTGCTACGCACTCATATGGATAAGTCTTTCAGACAACTGGGCCAGATAAAATCTTACACCTTTGACTAGTCCAAGTTCTGCAATGTCACAATCAACATTTAATACAGCAAATCAGGCTTCATCTCATTTTTTTGCGAACTCTTCTGCCTTTTCCCACTCATTCGCATTTCTTTACGTGTCTCCCAAACTCAGCGCAGCAAAATTCAGAGAATGGAACTTATATGATGAATACTCATGTCTGCGAGGCTTTGGATGCCAGGTCTTCGTCTTCCTACATTTAATTTGCCCCGACTCTGGTCCATGTTTGCATATTTGATCAGTGGCAGTACTTTCTGTAACATAATTACGAGCTTTATGTAGGCATGCAGCCATAATATCATTTGTGGAAGGCGAGCAAGAGGTCTGTTTTATTTTGTATCTTATGTGGTCCCTTGGCAGTGTCACTTTTCACGAGATTGAATCTGTGCCTTCGTGTTCATCTTGCTTTTTCCAACCTCACAACTCCAATTGCCTTCATTAACGAAAACTTCCATACTTCCCTTTAACTTCTTGCCCAACCCCCTTCGTCCTCTCTCCCCGTTTCCCCTTCCACCCTCTTATCACTTTAACATAGCAGGACTGTTAATTAAAGGGACTGGATGTGAATTTGAAAGGTTGCCGTCTTTTTTTCTGTGAAGAGTCTAAATTTCCAAGAGGTGTCTGAAGGAGGCCTAAAAAAACCCTGGCCTCTTGTGAAGACTGTACACATCAGATACACATTGACGGACTACTTCCTAATCATTCTTTCTGCATGATAGGTCCAGTTCTAATTACGAACTTGGAAACATAGTTGATAAAGGCTGGACGGAAAAGAAGTTTTCTATTGTTAAGCGGGGCCAGTTTGAGGGTGGAGGGGATGGAGGTGAAGGATTTCATAATAGACGAGAAAAATACATCTCTAGCTCGTGATTTTGCCTCACATATCTCATAGTGCAGGCCTCACTGCACATCTCCTAATCAGGTTATGTCAAAGAAGGGCAAAATGGTATTTGTAGCGAGCCACTCACGAACCCTTGGTGCTCATTATGCAAATAGTGATAGGGATTATACGTAATGAGGTTCTCTTTCTGTGTAAAAAACTTCGTCCCTATCAAAAACTTGAGAACTTTTTCTTTCCTTTTCCTCGATCTGAATTTTTTTCATCAGGAAATTGGCGGGACAGAGAGTTTGGTTGGGTCCTTCTCAAAGCTGGCCAAGCATGAAGTTCCCTGCAAAATGGCAATGATTTAGGAATGCTTTAACCTTGTTACACATATAGCCCTTAGTAACTCGTGGTCTATGAGCAGTTTCTTCGTATTGATCTTATTTCATGGGAAAAGATAATGGGCTTGATTTCTTGGGCGCAGTCCTTGTTAATTCCCTTGGTTGAAGCATGTCGCCGGACCAAGAAATGAACTATGCATAAAACTGGAAAGATATTGGTAAAGAGCTGCACCTTTTTTAAAGCTTTGCGCCTGGAGAAGTCGAACAGGGTCACAGATGGGGGTCACCATGGCTCTCCCTACCATCAGTCCCTCAGGACAAGGCGAACACCCTAAGCTCACTTCATCCCTAGAAATATAATATAAAAAAAAGTCAAGCTCTCAAATGCAGCTAGCCACAAGAAATAGATGACTTATTGCTCGCTCAATGATATGCATACAATTTCGGGGGCCAAGAGTCTGGCGGGCCAAATTTACACAGGGGTGCGGGCTGGATTAATGAATTTGTCTTGACGAATATTTCTCAAGAGGCAGCGGCGATGGAAGAAAGGGTTAAGGGTCAGACTTGATGCGGACACAGCCCCACGATGGTTCCACCAGATAGCAGTATGGCAGAACAAACCAAATCAAGTGGCTTTCTTTGCCAACTTTTTTTCTTCTTGCAGTTAGTTTATTTGTTGCACAAAATGGAGGGGGAGAGGAAAGGGACGAGAGGGGGAGTGTACAAGAGAATGGAGGTGCTGGAAATAGGGGATGGAGGGAGAGGAGGGGGTTAGGAGAACCAAATGTGGACATTTCTATGGCTCTCATAATTGGCCACAGTCAAGCAAATCTTGCCGCTTTGCTCCTGAAAGGTTCACAAGGAGAAGAAGAATCAATATGCTGGCATCTTCTTAGGCAAATGGCAAAATGTTGCGCAAAAGCCTTGATGCCATATAAAATTTTAATATTTGCCATTGTGTGTTACAGGGAATTGCGACGTCCATTTGCAGATGTTAATAATGGCACGAATTATATGACGCTTTGTTGTAGCCGGCTTGGGCTGCTGTTTTGTTCCGACACAGAGCGATGACTATTGTCCATTGGTACACAAGACACAGAGACGGGGATAATAATTATGTGGTAATAATATGCAAATGACCAGAGAAGTAAAATGATATTGCAGTATAAGATGAGGAAAAAGCTGTGCATAATGTCAGAGGCAAACGTACACTGCGGAAAGAGTGGCAGAAATTAGTGATTACCAAGCTGCTGGAGTTTCAGCATGCGAAATGGTCATGCCAGTTAAAGCTATCGGCATAGATGTGTCCTCGTGTGACCTTAAAGTCTCTTAAATAACGTAATCGCAGGCAGCCCGAGGTATTTATGCATGACATTCTACAGTTTTAATGCCTTAAGCTAGTACTAATCAAAGCATTAGCTTAAAACGTGGGTCTGGCGAGTTTTTTTTCTTGCGGATACCGATGTCACGATAATGTCACTATGTATTCACTAAATCAGATCCTACAACCGTTGACGCATTTGGTAGTATTGGTCTTCTTGTCTGGGGGTCTGGGCCAAATAGAACAGAATAGAATAAATTTATAGCCTCACTAGATTTAGTCGTTTCAGGTTTAGTGGCGTGGGAGGGCGTACGTCTGGGTTTCCAGGTTACAAGTCATTTTTTACTGATGAATGTCCGATAGAAAAGATCTTCTATCTGAATATGTGTTTACACTCTGCCTACACGTAAAAGACTTGATACCGTCTCCTACTTCTACAGGAGGAGGAAGAATAGCTAGACACAGGCGAAATGCCCTTCCTTTCCATGAAACACAGAGAAAAGGTCAGTGGCTAAAAGATTAGGGTCCCCAAGGTTTAAACGCGGGGCTATGGTTATAATGACGCGACAGGCAAACCTGTCGCACCGAGCGCTGTGAATGACATTTAAAGCTGGCCCCTCAAGCGCGAGGTAGCGATAGTAGTAGTACGTAGTAGTAAGCCGTAGTAGATAGCTCACCCGACTGATCGCACTTTGCCAGGTAAAGTAGCAAAGGACCCCTGAAAAGACCACCAAGGCCAGCCACATTGATCCTCACCCATTTTGTACCAAGCAGTCAAATAGCCATTGAAGTCCAGACGGTCCATTGACGGCAAAAGCCTTGGCACATCCACTGCTTCTAGAATGCTTAATGCCTGCCTTTCCCCCTCTTTTAAAAAGAGGCCTCTGGCTACTATATACTGTACACAGTAGTGACCAGAGCTTTACTACTAGAAGTGGGATAGAGAGCCTGACAAGGGATGAGCAGCTTTTGTCCTGGGACTCTAGCTCAGGTGGTTATTGTTGTAAACACCTGTTTGAGCAGTCAATAAGCCACCTTGATACAGGCTACAGTGTTCGTTTCAACACCACCGACAAGATAGGCTTAATTTACCATTTGTTTGATGGAAGGAGAAACACCACAGAACACAAAATAATGGCTTTTTGGAGATCTGCGACTATCCCTTTACAATGAATTTTATTTTACTTTCTTCTTTTGCAAGTTTTTGTTTGCCCACTTTCACTTTCTAAAGTTTTGTCGCTTCCGTATTTGTTTTTTTTTTTGCACAATGTATTTCATCAACTTGCTCTTTTGTTAAAGAATCTTCCTTGATTAATTTAGATTTGGTAAAAAGTTGATGCCAAATGTAATTTGAAAATGAACAGTAATGGGAGATAGGAATCTTCTTTAAGTCTGCCAAAATAATATACACCTATTGTTCGAGATATTCCCAGCAGTGACAGATCCGATTTAATTTGTCAAGTCTTAATTAGTGTTTGTACCATAATTGCAGCGAAATGTGAGACATATTTCAAAATCTGTCTGCCTACAGAAAGTGTGTTATATCTCATCTTTTACACGAGAGATTTTGACAGTCTACATTCATAATATGTCCGGAAGGAATGTCATAATTATTAGAAATAAAAAGTCCGTGCATAATCCAGACAAAAAATGTAATTTTGCTGACCAAAGAGAAATCTCGTTTTTGTTTTGACAAAACAGCTTCAAACCCACAAACAAGCCGCATTACAACTCATTTGATATTTGAAGATAAAAACTGTTCGTTGAATCAGCACTTTGTTAGAAACATTACACACATTTAGATGCAGTGAAGACAAACATTGGAAGGTAAAAATGAAAAACAAAAATCGAAGAAAAGCAAGCAAAAATCTTAACTTTTCACCAAATATACCAATGGTTTGTGATGGTGTCCGAGGTACATCTCTAACCGCTTCTCTCTGTGATGTTCACTTAAATAGCTGGCCACTGTCCAAGCTGCCATGCCACTTGTACAGGTCTATGTTCCCCTGACACGCAAGCACCTGTGATCTCCTAACCTGATGCCTTAACGTTTGCCAATACCACAACACTGTAAGCACAACTGCTACCATGTACCCTCTTCGGTAATTGCTCGATTATCCAGCTTATTGGAAGAAATCTCGTACCAATTGTCACCTCCACTTGTCCTCACGAGGTCACAACGTTTTAGTGTCTTCCCTGTATGGGATGATGATGAAATCTTGGACTTTAACTGCGATGGTATAGACGGTACAGACCGTAACACGTCACAAAGATCAATATTCGTCCAAAAATACTTTTTAACCAACGTTCATGTTGTTCTTATTTTTGCAAAATACATACCCATTTAACGAACGAAATCTTTAATGTAATGTAATTAAATACGAGGAGCAAGAAAATTTATTTCAAACAACCCGAAATGTTTGAGGTTTTTAACCTAGTTTTCTTATGATATTGTGAAGATAAAGGAAGGAGACAAAACTGCCAATTGTCACAGCTGCTCTTCACTTCTCAATACCCTTTGAGAAAGATGATGGAACCCTTGATTGTATACTCTCAAAGGATTGCGTAGTAATTCTTTCATTTGTTCTGTGACAATTCGTCGCGTCACTTTTTTCGCTGTTTCAAAACATAAAGGATAATATAACGGAACAGCATATGTAATGTTTTGATTGCCAGTGTAATTAGGTTTATGCCAAGGATATGATGAGAACATACTTTTTTACACTCTATACTTTGCCACTTATCAAGAGACCTTTTTAATCTTCTACATGGGTGTAATCTTATGGTAGGAAAATGTTGGAAAACAAAGACCTAGAATTCTTTTACAACTTTTTATGATTATGTTTCATCTCGTGCTTGTCACGGCTGGCATTTAAATCAAGACAGAGAAGAGAACTTAATCAAGACTCTGGCTTTAATTGCGCCAGCACAGGTGAGAGAATGTTTGGCAAATTCATTACGATTCCAATTAATTTCTGGATCTGTAGACCTGAGGTCGGCATCCGGCCTTTCTTAGCTCGCACAAAGGATTCTGCGCTAATTAGGCACTACAGTCTCATATCACACACACCATTCCCTCATTCTCATTAACACAAAAGGCCCCTGCTTCAAAGACTTAGCCCGACCAAGCAAACATAAAATATTGTAGAGGGCCTTCTTCAAACAAGTCATGATCAAAACCAATGCAAAGTCGGCTCTTAATTCTTTCGTGTAGAAGATTTGCTTTGCACGGATGGGCCCCGAATGACATTCAGTCTTCAATCTGAATGCTTACTGCGGAATTAATATGCAAATATTGGCAATAATAGGAAAGGTAATCCCGGTTTTTTTGTCTTGACAGATGCATTAATGTTTACCCAAGATTTTCCTCTTTCTTTTTCCTTTCTTCTTTGGGCGCAAAAGGACCCTGTGTCTTGTATTTTTCTCGCAATGTGCCATGTCCTATTCGCTTTAATTACCAGCTCCGAAAAGCCGGTAATGAATTCTAACCATGAGCCAGTCTTTCTGAAGCAAATTGAATTTTTCTTCTCCGACTGGACAAAGTGGCATTGCCACAAACACATCATGCCAGCTCGACTGCCTACGAGCTGTCCATAGAAATGTGTAAAACAAATCTGTACAATTATTGTCTCTTGCGTCTTGAGACGACGACACGAAGCCGATGAAAATGAAAAGACTCAAACCCCGCAGGGTGCACCTGCCTTCCGACACGTGTACATGTTCTTATATTGAGTCACTGCTTGAGCACGTAACTTTGATAAACGTGCGTGTAACATGTGAGACGAAATCAAAATAACATTAAAATAAGTATCTATCTGCTAGAACAATGGCTTACTTTCGTAATTTTGACCTAAAAAAACATGAGTAACGGAATCATCGATAAACCGTCCGTGTGGCCGTTAAACTTCACTGGACCTTAACTACGATTCCCGAATAACTTCAACTCAATCAGTGCAATCTGGATTAATTCATGAACTTTTGTAAAGAAATAAGACAGATTCTGGAGATATTGTGAAGAGACGTAAAAATCTCAATAAGGTTTGTGTTTTTGGCACAGACAAGCGGACATACTTTTTGTCATGATACTTGTTACCTTTCTTTCGGCCTCTGGCAACTTTTTGGGGGACGAAATGAAAAGAAGCGTTGCTCACAAAAGCACTGCTAAAAATACCACCCTGCCTACCGCATGCTAATTGTTACTGATCTAAGAGACACTGGACATCATAAGAAATTCCCGTCTTTTTGTTCGTTTCCCTGTGAAGTGTCAAGCTGATGGGTAGCCCATTAATATTCTTCTTCCATTCATTGGTCGGCAGAAATAAAGAAAAAAGCCTTAGGTAATAACAAGTCTCCTTTCTTTCATTTTCTTTATTTCCTACCCTCGTATGCATGAGACGATGTGTGGGCCCTACATTTTCATTTGTCGAGGGGAAAACTTTTGAAGTTGCATAATATGATTAAGCAGTTGATGGACATTTGGAAATGGGTCACAGTAGGTAATAAGAATTACAGCTGAGAAATCGACACAGCTTCGTTCCTGTTGTATTTGAATGGTTTATGAGGTTTTTACTGTTTAAAATGACTGCATATACCCTTCGTTTAATTTGAACGCTGTAGTTTTCCTCAATTCCTCGTCTAATGAAGACTGGTCCCGATGTATTTTTACTTTGATACCCCACTAAGACAAGCCTCTGAGCAAAGATAACCTTCTGTTATTTTTATGCCAGAGGAGAATTCTGCCCACAATTTGAACTTTTTTATCGTCTTATTAGAAGTAAAGAAACAACAAACAGCCTGGCACCAAATCCTAACAACACAATTACTGGATCTGTGTTTAACCAATCAGAGATTACCGTCTTATGACTCGTCTTAATTCATTATTTTGCCAGGTAGGGAGGGCAAGAAATATACCCATGATTCATGTTAAATCATCTTGGGGAATGCGATATCTAATGGATTCTGGTGATTCACCAATGTTTTCGAAATTAACAAAATCACGCAAGTACACTCTAGCAATATTTTTATACTTTGCATGGAAATCTGATTTGTGCAAAACTTGCGTAGCTCAGACAACAAAGAAAATCTTTTTTCTTCCTGTTGGCTAAAAGTACAGATTGGGATGTCTTCCGAAATATCTAGATAAACATCGTAACAGCTACCAAGATCTGAATTCCGGAAAATAGTAGTAATGATGCCTATCATCCTTTTAGGGTTTTTTTCACGTAGATCTTCGGTAATTAAAAATGTACCGTACAGATTTCGTACATGTGTGTCGATGTTTGGCAAAATGTGGGAAAAATTTCTATGTCTTTAGAAAGTATATGTAACATTAACATATTACAATGTGCTAATAAATGGTGTCATGTGGTAATTATTTTGCCGAGATCTTTCCACAATTCTTTGACGAAGCGACGAAGTTTTTATTGTTCGACAGCTCTTATATTTTATTTCGATGGATTTGATTAGAATGTATGATAACATCTTTCAGTATCTTATTTTGAAACCTATCGAATTTTAGGTAAACTTTATGGCTAGGTTGTATACTACGCTAACACTGCGTGGATCCAACACTTAGAAAAAGTGCGGGTAACAGCTTCATAGTCGAGGTGATTGCACTTGATAGTTACATATGTCCCATTCCCAAGTGATTAACAAAGAAAAAGCTGTAAATGTAGACGAAGTTAAAAACCCAGCAGGGTCTTACTTACAAAGACTATACCCTACAGCTGTGCAAGGGTGGGGCGATATATTCGTGTTCATAATTTACCCTCAAGCGAGCATAAACAGACGCCAACTCTACAAAAACACAAAATTATCTTATGGTGCGATAACTGTGGAAATGGAGGAAAATGTCATTACAACTGCAGATGAGTATCATTCGGGACTTCAAGTGCTAAAGAGATATGCGTCTCCAGTGGACGCCTCTGAAGCTGGAAACAAACCTGGCCCATCGTTGATATTTCTCACGGTTATAGGTAACAAGTATATGTTTCATACCTCCCATGTTTAATATTAAACGAAGATTTATCCTTTACACTACGGCTCATGATCATTCTGTATATTAAAAGAAGATGCCATGAAATTATCTCAACTAGCTATCTTCCGAGGTTTTTGCAGCGCCGTTCTTTTGGTTTCCACGAAAGAAAATAAGAAAATAGATATATTATCATATCCCATTTTCTACA
The DNA here is from genome assembly GCA_038406175.1 of Haplosyllis leylae. Lineage (NCBI taxonomy): Eukaryota > Metazoa > Annelida > Polychaeta > Phyllodocida > Syllidae > Haplosyllis > Haplosyllis leylae. The sequence goes on along the minus strand of JBCAUG010196101.1, from coordinate 1,390 downwards.
TCCTGCCTATTCTAGTTTCATTTATGTATTTTCTCATGAAGCATGAGGTGCATATTGTGACTTCTTTAAGTGCTTTGTACTGCCAGAAACGAGGGTGTAAAACTACTAATTATTCGTATTTGCTTTTTGTGACTTGCCCTGATGTTTACTAAAACTTGGGGTAAAATGTGAACGTATTTGCCCGGTTTTTAAGAGTTTGGTATGTGGTTTGTTTAACACATTAGTAGATGTCAAAATTTGGGCCCTTTCAGTCAACTAGTTGAGGGTATAATGTTGTATTTTCCCATACACCTCACTCAGTGTTAATTAAAACAATTTTACGCACTTCAAAGTGCACCAAACTGGCTTCTGTCAATTCTGTGCTATATTACAGATAAGTTAATGCCTTGCAATGTTTGAATAAACAGATATTTAATACGCCACCAGGAATTCGGGGGTAATCTACATAAATATATGATAGGTATCATCAAGTTCACTGGGACATCCACTTTTATTTGTTCAACTGTGTCTTGTACATGTAAATACCGTCTAAGAAAAATACCTGATGTCTTAAACTCGAGTCTGAGACAAAGAAAGGTCGCATTTGCCTTGACTTAACAAACTTATGGGTTTCCAACTGAATTCCAAAGTACTGTTGATGTGTTTTTGTGTTACTAATATCGGGCCTAATTGTGGGGCATGTTTCAATACCACCACAGAATCTTGATTAAATTGTGTGTCATTAATTCTGCTCTTCTTCTCTGGTCTGTTCATTTTCCTTCTACAGGTTCTGCCACATTAATTTCAAACATATCAAAAATGATAACTTTGTTTACTAACTGAAGGAAAACATGGAAGCATGGAGGAATTTGGTTGTCGATTCAAATTTGAAATAGGTGACATAAAGTAATCAAACAAATGAGGCCCCATATCCCAGTTTATGGCTTTCAAAAACGAGAAATGAGGCAAGGTGCAATATGAGTCTGTTGGAATGCCCAAACAAATGGCCGTAAAATATTTCTTATCTGCTGTCTAATTATGACTGGGCTGTGGCCTGTGCAATATGTGTGTATGCTGGCTCCGGGCCAGCAGGCTGCCACTTGTCGCGGGGGTCAGTACAGGTCAGACCCTTCGTTCAAACCACAGACGCAAGCAACTTTTCCGCGGCCATATTTTTTCTTCTCTCTTACTTCAATCTGCATAATCAGTCAGCGGCTAGCTTTTCCAGTAGCGGATCCAGGATTTGGTCAAGGGGGGGGTCCAGAAATTTCTTCCGAGATTTTGCCGACATCGCGCAGCAGAGTCGGGCGAGCAAAGCGAGCGCATATTGGCAGGGGTCCAGGGCCCGCCTTAGGGCCCTGGAAGCTCTTGCATTTTTAACTGTCAAATATGCATTCTTCCACTTTTCCTG
>JBCAUG010195990.1:0-17708 GCA_038406175.1 Haplosyllis leylae | reverse complement strand
TGCAGCTGAAATACCATCAATCACGTCTAAAAGCTGATCTAGATTTTTAATTGACAGTCAATATTATTGTGACTTTTGGCCTCTGTCCTATTCGTCGTCCCTCGTTCTCGGATTCGGTATTAATTTTGATGGTTTCAAGTTACAAATGTTAAAATTGAGTAAAACGTCAAAGAAAATGATTTGAAGTGTTACGTTACCAACAAAAGTTAACTTATTTTTTGTAATGTTAATGTGAAGGGATTTTTAGTGCTTTTGTCCCATGAAATTCTTTTTGAGGACAAAAAGCAGCAAAAATATGAAGTTTTGAGCAAATGAAACGATATTCGGTTGACCTGAATTGAATTTAAATTACAAGAAAGGAAAGCAAGGCAAAAAATAAACTAAAGAGGGAAAAAAAGTGATGTAGAAGATAGGAAAATAAAATGAAAGAAAAATGGAAGGGAAAATGAAAGGTTAGAAAGAAAGAAAGGAATTCTAAAGTAACCGTAGAACTGAATGTAGTCTGACTAATGCTCGTTGGTGATTTTAATGATATCCGAGAAACATTGTCCATTATCAAACAGGATGAAAACCCTCGCGCTAAGAGCATTAAAAACGGAGATACACGTTATTAGAAGCCGAAGAAGCACGAGGGAGGATGATTATGTCTTAAACAAAAGGGCTTCTAACATTTAATTATAATGGGAATTTAAAAGTTGCGCAATGAGGAAATAAATGTGATTTTATCTCTAGATTTTCTCTCTGATATTAAAGCAACAAATAGTTTTTTTTGAAATTAAATGTCTGATTATGATCGCATACACTTTCTTTAGAAATTCATGTGGTACTTTTTGGAAAATGAATGAAATATTTGTAAACTATAAAATTGCATAAAAACACTAGAAGTACCAATTCAGATAAAAACAGGGGAAGTTTTTGCAATTGGCACAAAACTGCATCTTCGGAACAATAAAATGACGAGAATTACTGTTTCGTGGAGAACAAAGAAGAACGATTATTTCTTTCGTCTCTTTCGCATCATGTGCATGTTGCAACATTCATAAACCCAAAAATTAGATTCATTTAATTCATTATTCAGAAAATCAAATGTCCAGTTAGCTTAGTTAAAGAAACAGACATTGTTTGGGAACAAAAAGCTGGAAATATCAGTCAATTAGAGTTTAAAGCTGTGTCTTTGTTGAAGAGTTTGGTAGGAATTAATTGGTGCTCTCTGGTGACTTCAATGTCATGTTCCTTCCTATTGTTAATCTTCACTCCAGTGATTTAATGGGGAGTCATTAATCTAAATACTGTGGGAGGAATTAAAGAAAGGGAATGACTTAATTTATATGAAGTAAAATTGATGTTGTCTTTAAGACAGACAGACAGGTGGTACAACAGACAGACAGACAGACAGGTAGGTAGGTAGGTAGGTAGGTAGGTAGGTGGGTCAGGACACGTTTTCTAAAAAAATATCAGAAATTACGTGTTATTTAGAAAGGTTGCAGGGTCGAGCACACAATGCCCTTTGAAAGCAAACATTTTAATCCACAGTGGCAAGGGAGGGTTTAGGGGGAATATTTTGTTTTAATAAGATTATTTAAAAGGAGGCAAAAAGAGAACTTTTGAAAAGGAAAGCCATACCACATTATGTCAGATTGACAAATTATTTGATTGGGCCATATGGACTTCTATCTCCATGACTCCAATATGATGTAATTAAAAATAACGGACTGAAAAGTGAATTTTACGCTCATTGTTGAAAATTCCAAACTTTCCACTTGTTCCTTGAAGTAAAGTTGAATTGAAATCTAAAATTCGTGAGACGAGATTTTGAAAAATGGACAATACATTGAAGATCTTTGTGATTAATTTTCGTGAAAATTTTCGCTTCGTCATGAAGATCCGTAAGATCATTATCATCCCCGGTGTCATCATCATCATCATTGTTGAGCTTAATTAATGATAAAAACCATACGTTTCCATTAGAAAATGACAATTATTTTCCGCTTCGATCCCAGTAATCATCTTCACAGGGAGAAGGGGATGGGCGGGTGGGTAGGAGGACGAAATGAACTCTTCAATGAAGTGAAATTATTTCTAGCGTGAATTATGGCCCTTGAAACTGACATGAAAATGGAGAATAATAGACTGAGTCATCCATTAGTTTCTCAAAGTTGTAATTGTTATTCCAGCCAGATTGAGCCAATTTTTTTCTGAGGGAAAAATAAGGAAGGGTTGGGTTTTGAAAAAGAGGCTGAGGGGACAAAAGAAAGACGCTGTTAGAACTTCACTTTGTTGTTGACCAAGGATCGTCGCCACAAAGCCAGAAGCTGGTAAGCCAGCAATTTGTAAAAATTATTCAAGTGAATAAAACTTTTTATTGAAGTGATGGCAAAAATTAAACCCCGCAATAATTTCTCCAAATGAGAAAAGATTTAACAGCCCAACATGGCGATTTAAATTAATCCCAGTTAATCTCTGCCATAGAAACAAAAAATTAAATTTATTCATATTTAGCCCCCAGGGTCCAATCAGATCAACAGCCACAATAGAGTTAAAAACACAATTCATCTAAAAGGTCTTGATTAAAGTGGTCCTTGTGGCTTTCGCCCTTATGTGCGAACAAAACTTGAGGGCATTGGGCTAACTTCATTTTCGTAAAAATCTAGCAAACTATGTGTTTAGTTGGACAAATTAAAACAGAAAGAAGTACACACAACCACACACACACACACACACACACACACACACACACACACAGAGGCTTAGTGTTAAATATCTAAAGGATCCCCGAGGATTATTTTCATTAATCCTCATTCCTTGTCCTCCCAAATTAACAGTAATATTTTACGTCCTCATTTTTGGCCCGTGTTCTCTGATAATTAGTCGTGGATTAATTGGTGCCGTCGAATCTGACAGGAATCGGAAACCTGCCACAGCATTGGTTTCAAAATTGGAATCAAAAGTAGTAAAATGAGTGTTTCGGAAGACGATGGTGCATTCCTTGACACTTTTAAGTTTAATCAAAAATTGACAATCTCCCATCCCAAGAAGTCCCCGAAATGGAGGCAGTGTTCATTCTTAACCGTATTGTATAAATCGACACCAAGGCGGATCCAGGGGATCCCGGACACATGTCACTTCTGAGCAACTATTTTCTTGATTTCAAGGGGGGCTTTTTAGAGGAATGTCTTCCTCTCCTCATCGAATTTTTCACGATAAGATCAAATTTTACATTTTAAGACAGAATTTACATCAGACATGCTTTAATTGGTGCATGAAACAAACTTCAGTTAAAGGTCTGCCAAGTAGCACAGGCCTCTGTGGCCCATTTGGATAAGCATTCAACCTTAGATCCAACGATGGTCAATGTTGTGAATTCAATTCCGTCTGGAGGCAACTTTTTAAAAAATTTAAACCTCTTCATGCAAATTCAGGCTTAAGATGTAAATGTGATCTTATCGTGAAAGACTCGATTGGGACTCCTGGATCAACCTCCGTGATGGATGTCCAAGCCGCTTGCAAACCTTGGCAGGACAGAAGCGGCACCGTGTGATGAGATGACTCACTCAGGTGACAGGACCATTATGTTCATCGCGTAGGATTCAGACTGATAGATTCACGTGTCAGTTGTGTCTCACTGCATGAGGTAGTAGGTGGTCCCAGATATGATGACCCTTTTCCTGCACTCATAAAGGATCCTACAGCTTCAAAGACAGATCCAAGGCTAGTTTCTTGCAATGTGATCATAGATTAACCTTAAAGCATTTTTACTTCAGTGTCAAAGTGGTAAAATATAAAGAGAATCCAGAGTGATATTATGGATTACAGGTAATTGTCCACTACTGACACAATGGAATCAAAGCTAAGACCCCATGACATCCTGCAGTCAGGGTATCAAGAGATAGGGGCATCATCTTCAAAGCTTCAGTGTGCATCAGGCACATCTGTAACACAATCAAAGTCATGACCCCCCTGTCCACCACACAAGCCTTACAGAGACAATGGTCAGTCCACTGACTCAAGAGACACTCCATATCAATTGAGTGTTATGACAAGCAGATGTAATGTAAGACCCTGCTGCAGTGAGTGACATTTAGGCAGGGATGAGAATTGTTGGGAGCTGGATATAAATGCCTAATTGCAACTTCATGAAAGAGGATTAGAATGAGTGAAAGGATCATGGGCCAATTTATCCCTATTTCAGTATTGCCTTCTTGTTACAGCAGAAATATTAAACGTTTCTTTAACATTTTCCTTGTTGAAATTTCTCCAAAATGTTTTCTCTGTTGTTACATTTGAGATTACCTTGAAAGCTGAAGCAGAGGGAAAAAATTGATAAGGTTTCCGACCAGACTAAAAGTTCTTATCTATTGCACCTTAATTTATGGTTTCTATCTGAAAAATCCATTTAAATGTTAAGGTTTCACTTCATAAAGGATGATGTGCATTTTTTGTGGATTCGTAGAGAGGTTGACAGGTTAATTTGGCGCACAGATTGATGGGGTGGATGATTCAACAGACATGCTGTTCTCGAGATCACCTGAAAATTAATAAGCCTCGGATGTTAAGGTCTGTGACAGAACAAAGAAAAACTAAAAGAAAATTAAAGCGTAAAGAGTGGAGAACGTTGTTACTTTCGACGCATACCTTGCTAAAAGGTGATTTAAATAACAAAACTGGACTATTTTCTTCAGCGTGTCTCCAATGCAAAAAAAAAAAACTGTTAATAAAATTGAAAAATAGTTTTGCTACATTGAACGAAAACAAAGTAAAACTATTAACAATAAAAGCAAACAAATAAGAAGCTGGAATGACCATCATGTCATGGCAGTTTTCTTTCATAATTATTCCCAGCAAACAGTTGCCCCATTTCTTGGATGAGTCACAATAAGATGTGATAATTCACAAATGTTCTGTTCATAATTAAAGCAAACATTTGTCTCAAGACATGTCCCTTGGTAGCCATAAATTAGACAGTCATGCAAGGAATTGTTGATGCCTTGTTGCTGACAAGACGACAATGTTGAACAGAGAAAGTTACTCAGCTAAGCAGTGTGAATTGCTGACAAAATTAAAGTTGTATTTGTGGGCCATTTTTTGGGTGTCATAGCTTGTCAAAGAAAGAAAATCACCTCCTAGTTTAAATACGTCATATTTATGGTCTCTCTGTTATGGTAGACCCAGGTAGGGGAAGGGGTGCGCGCCGGGTTTTTGAGGAAAATTTAAAAAATATAGCATGGGGTTAGTGACGTTTCTGCCCTCCGAACTGTACCAGAAATCTTGGATCCACCCAGATTGCTGGCAAATTGATGGTGCCTTTGAAATAACAATGATATCACAATTGTTAGTCACAGTCTTTGCATTTCAACACCTTCCTCAAAGTCCTCAAACCCTGCATACTCTACTGAAAAATTATTTAACACTTTATGGATTCATTTAATATTAGTGACTCATGGGGGTTTTGCACTTGTTTGGAATCTGTGATGCAAGGCTGGTTCTGTACAGATAGTGTTCAGAACCCTGATGGATCCAAAACTGATACAATATCTGATTTCAATGATTCATGCCTGATTTACACCTTGAAATATCAATTACACTGTTACAGTGATAGAAAACAATGGTGGATGATCATTGCTTCAATTCATTTGAGATTTGAGCAATGAATCTTTTGTTTAGAATTTGAATATGGAGAATTATTGTGCTATCTTGCTTAAACATGCCTGCTTATTACTGGATTCTGTTTCACATTCAATTAATGAAAATAATTAAAAGTCAATAATTTTGTTATTCAATAGAAATTATTTTCTCGTTATCCTAATTGAATAAATCCAGTATAATTGCACCACATTTACTAAAGAGTGACATGGGCATTTGAGTTTTAGTGCTTTACTGAACATACTTTTCTCTGTCCTAAAGTACAATCTTTCACTTTGTGAATTCTTTGTTCAAATTGTAAATAGGAATTGGAGATCAACCAATACCCCACCCCATGGACCAAAATTTTCTCATTTTCATGCCTTTTCTTTTAACAGATATTTGAGTTTTTTCCTTTTTCAAATTGCATGTTAAATTATTTTGCCACTCGTATTTGTACATTTGTAATACAAGTAGTAATTAATACTGGTGTATTGACATTTTGTGCACAGGTATGTATTTCCAAATTGACACCAGCACAAAATTTGTACCTGTATTTGTTAAAGAATAAGACCCATATTTAAAATAATTTGGCAAATGAAAAAACGGAAAAACTAGAATATGTTGGTTGCCCCCGAATGTTGCACTTCACTCTACGCAGAATCTCAGATCCGCCCTGCCTTGTTCCTTAAATTTTGAGCTGACCACACGCACAGATTTACCGTGGTTTCACCAAATGCCCCGGTATTTAACATCAAACATTAATACTCCAGATCAAAATGTTAAATCCCTTGTTCCCATTAAAACAGGAAAAACCTCTTTGAGATCCCTTGTCCCTGCTCAAATCTCACCCCTCCCTCGGAAACACCCGAGCGATCCCTTGTGTCCCCGGGGGTTTTAACGCACCATGCGCCGGGGACGTAGCCTTTGTTTGCCCGGGCTTATATCTCAGGGTAGGGCTCGCACACAAAGTAGAGGCCACCTAACCTGCACAAAAGTAGCTTGTTTTATTTATAAATGCGGGTACTACAAAATTTACACAGTTCCATTTTTAAGTGTTTGTAGAAGAAAAGGTAAAAAACAAATTTTTTTTTTTATTATTTTAACACCATTTAACTCTCAAAGTTGAAAAGAGAACAACTCTATGAAACATTGAAAAACATCTCTTTGGAAAAGGAAAATGTGGTAATTAGTCATGGACCACTTTTTACCAAGAAATGAGTGGTACGTATGTAACACTTGTCTATTTTAGGAAATTAAGTTCCTTAAAAAGCATTCAAATCTATGCGCTGATTTAACTGACATTTGGTATCTGATCCAACTTCACTCAGACTTCAACCTAATCATGCACAGATCTGTGGAATATTTAGCCGCATTGTTCTGCATGCAAATCACAAAGATCAAAGCTTCATCAGAATTCAGCTCAGAGTCCACTACCTCGTGAGGATTTATGCTTCAATACCTCGCACTGCAACATGCTAATAAAGTCCTTTTGCAAACCGGATATGGTTTTTGTATGAAGCGATTGTAGTGCAATTAAATATTTTAAAAGAAAACTTTCAATATTTTTTTCCAGGTATTTCTATATTTGTATCATTACCAGAAATGAACGTATAACATGGCGTCGCAATTGACGAATGAGCATTGTTATCCCTGACATTGTCAGCGTGTCTATGAATAAAATAGTATTGCGAGTAGTGTCCATGTAGATGATTGGAAAGCCGACTTTTTTACGTTCATTTCATATAGTTTACTTGAATTTTACATGTTCAAACATAATTTAACAAATTACAGTTATTTTGAGGTTATGGAGTCTTGACAAGAGGGTAGACAGGGTATAGGGCCTCTTGGAAGAGAAGGTTGGCCAAATATGAGGTTAGCGCTATATCCAACAAGAGGTCCTTGGTCTAATATTAATGATACAAATGGAAACTAAAAATTTGAGAGGTACCGTAATAACAGATTGGAAACAAAATAATGCTTCAAACGAAATTACAGATAACAAGAAAGTCGAGAGGCGTACTGCCCGCTGTGTAGCAAGTACTCATTCTACTGTTCCCGGCGGGGGTACCCCAGTCCCAGCCGGGGCAGACACCCCAGTCCCAGCTAGGTAGTGCCCCAACTGGGGTATCCCGTGGCTGGGACTGGGGTGATAACCCCCCCCCCCAAACTGGGACTGGGGTACCTCTCCTGGCTGGGACTGGGATGGACAGACACCTGTGAAAACATTACCTTTCCCATTCCTTCGGAATGCGGGTGGTAACCACAGAGTTAGATGCATAGTGTGTGTTTACATAGAAAGAGAGAGGGCTAGGTCAAGCAGCTGGGCCATGCTCACTGGAGATGCTGCCTGGCATTGTGTTGGGTGGCACTCACTGATAGAGTGCAGTAAACCCTCAATATCAAAAACCATATTTTGGCAGACTTATGATTGAGCAACAAAATTGTAACACATATCATTTTGAAGCTTATCAGGTGTAGAATTATTCTAGCATAGTTACAAGTTGCTAAAATAATGTTTTCAAGATAAAAATGGAGAAAAATTGCTGATTTATAAAGGCAATTCTTGTCTGATTTTGATGTAAGACCACTCAAATCAAGCTTAGGACCTCCTCTACCAGAATATGAAAGAATTTTGTCACTAGGGGGCCTATAAGGCACCTAAAAATGGCAAAAATGTGCTGAAAATTGCCATTTTAGTACATTTTTGGCATTTTTAGGTAACCTATAGGCCCCTAGTGGCAACATTCTTCATATTCTTGTAGAGGAGGTCCTAAGCTTCAATTTGAGTGGTCTTACATGAAAATCAGATAAGTATTAAGTTCAGAAATGAGGAAAATGTGATAGAACCACATAGTGTTGAGTGGTACTGCTGATCCTGGTAGCCACCCAAGCAAATGGGTCACAGCATCTCCATGCATCCAGACAAAGGTTGCAGCTGCTAACCCTAACCAGGCCCTCTCTCTTTGTAAACACACACACTACGCATCTAACTCTATGGCGGTAACAAAGACTCTCAACACTCTGAGTGTTGAGGGTCTTTGGCGGTAATAACAACATATATAGACAAAAAACGACGGATTCGGGGAAAGGGGGAGGGTACTCACCACGCCCTAAAATTTTTCATTTGTACTTTGAGGAAAATAGGACCTTATCTTTTACGGGGAAAACCTGGATCCACTACTGGAAAATTTGAGGCATTTATTTTATTGCACGAATCTGTGCGAAAAAAATAACGCATCCAGGGTACGGCGCCCTCTGTTGTAACAAAGCGACACCAAACGGAACACATTGTGAATACATTGTTGGTGGGGGTGGGGGGGGGGAGGGTTGGAATAGTGGCACAAAAAAATGGCTATTTGGCTGCAGAGGAATGATTATTGCGGAAGGGGGATTTGGGGAACAACTTTTGAAACCAAAAGGAGGTTACTGCCTTGTTGTACAAGGAAGCGTTAGGATAGGTAGGATTAGTGTCAAAAAGAACAAAGTACAAGAGGCAATGTAACCTGTGGCCATTCAGACATTAAATAACCATTATTACATGTTACTGTCTTTTAATCAAATGAAAATTCTCCAATTCTGTCAAATATAAATTATAACATTAAAACATCAACAGCAGTTTGAGAAGTAATTCAAGCATTGAAAAAAAAAAAAATGAAAGAACAGAATAGAAATTTAAGGAAGTAGAATTTACATCACACAACAAGTTTTCTTTACACTACAAGCGCCTGTTCTTTCAAACAGAAGTAATATCAAAGGACTAAATATTAAGGTTATGGGAGTACACAAAACTGCTGTGTAAAGAATGGTTTCATTAGGGCATTTTTCAACATATAAGCACATAACATGAATTAGACTTGATGGTACCCAGCTTAATATTTCAAAACTTGCCAGTAAACACAATTGTGATATCATACCTTGTATTCTCACTGATTTCCTACCTGCTTTGCTCATTGATTTTTGTAGAATAATAATAGTGTTACATTGCATGATGGCACAAGAAAATATCTGTAATAACTGAATAAAAGCAACTGATAAGGCATGTGCTCTGATTAATGAGAATGATTTACTTTGATCCATGAATGGTGAGCAAAAAATGTTTGGATTTCCATGGTAGGTAAGAAATGTTGTGGTCTCAGTAAACACAACTCCAAAAAATATAAAAGTTGTAAGAAATAGGGTTCTCATTACAAAAGTAGTTGAATTGAGTCTACAATTGAGTGGATATTTTATAACCATATACCTTAAAATTGAAAGGAAAATGAGAAAAATGGGTAACATATGATAGAATAATGAATTAGTTGTGAATGCCAGGAAGCAAACAAAAGATTCTTTCCAATAGGCAGCCTTGATGAAAAAATCTTTGCCATAATGTACATCAGCAAACCATAATAAAATCAAATAAATAGCATACAAGAAATTCCCTGCATTGATAAAACATACTGTTATTTTGTAAGAACTGGATAATTTTCTTTTCATCTGTCTATTAACTACGTAGTAATTTCTATAGACCTCCTGAACATGTGTACCTAGTGAAAAAGCATTACAAGAAATTATTAAGATAATAATTACCAAAAATAATGATTGGGTTACCCTATTCGGCAACAATGGTAAACATGAAGTCTGCCTCAATACATGTGGGTTACAAGTTGTTTGAGATAGTTTCATGCAACAGATCAGGTAATTATTAGTGAGTAAGCTTTTTATTGCAATTCCATCAAGGTTAACATTTTGAACTTGATAAAGTGGGTTGTTGTACAAAACTAAAGACATCAACTTGTTAATGTTTTTGAATGAGTTCCTTGAGAGAGTTTTCAATTTGTTATTTGCAAGGTTAAGCAAAAATGCACTTGATATATTGTAAAATGAGTTGGATTCAATAAGACAGATCTCATTATCTTTTAGATCAAGGTAGGTTAATTTTGTAAGGTTGGAAAAAGTAAATGACGGTATGATAGAAATCCTATTAAATGATACATCCAAAAGAAACAGGTTATGACTACCCTTCACACCACTGACGTCAACAATTACATTATGGGTAAAATTCAGGATAATTGCAAAAGGAGTAAGTACAAAATCGTGTTCAGAACTGAGATTAGAATTTGTTATACTTATTGAAACAAATGGTAACCTCTGTAATGTGTCTTCTAAAGGAACAGACTTGCACAAAATTGCAAAATTTAAACACACACATCTGAAAGGACAAAGCAAATTACTTAACTCACACATTATTTCATCATCTTTGTGTGGACAATCATCAAAACTATCACAGGTATCATAAATATGCAAGCAGATATGTGAATCTTTACACTTAAACATATTTGTACAATTTCTCTCTTTTTTACAGAACTGATAATGCTCATCAAAACCAGTTGGACAATCCCATTTAGCATCACATACATATCCCCAAGGTATACAATAATGACTTGGACATTTAAACTGAGCATTACAATCAAATTTTGTACAGTCCTGTAGGTGAGATCCTTTTGTGCAAGGAATAATGTACTGATAAATATCCAATCTGTAACTGCAAATTTGTGTCATATTAAAACACTTTTTATTTTCATTTCTGCATGGAAATTGATATAATTTTACACAGAAATCTGGGGAGTATTTCCAGTTTTCTGTATTATCAATAAAATCTTAATTACTACAGTGAAAATTTTTTCCACTTTGTAAGTTATTTTTAACTTTCTTATTTGCAATAATTTTTTGTTGTTGGAAAGTTTGACATTGTCCTTTCCTATCAACAAAGAAAAATGGCAACAATATCCACCAATCATGAATTCTTAAATCATTGTTGCAATGGGATAATGAAGAATTGAACTTTATCAAAAAAGATGGACACCTTTTCTGGAAACTTTCAAATAAAATAAAAGCTGTGGACAAAAATAGTCCATTATTACACTTTACTATGTTTTCACTATTTGGTAAAATTACAACAGGTTTAGATAACCATGTAAGTACTCCGTGTGTTGGCTTACTTGACTGCATAGCTTTCCAAGTAAATAATTCTCGTTTAAACGTGTGCTGTTTCAGATGAGAAGTTTTGTTCATTTTGAAAAAGGTAAAACTATCCATGTTGATCCCATTCAGTATTTTATGGAACAGTTTTAGTTCTGAAGTTGAAAATAAGGATGGTTTTTTCAACATATCAAGGCACATATGTAACCTGTTTGTAATATCATAGTACTGCCTCAAATCAATCCACATGAACAGATAACAACTTACACTTAGAAGTAAATTATTTTTACTGCAACCTTCAATTGATGGTTTTATTTGTTGAATATGACTTCCTGCTTCATTTAGTTTAACTGAACACACCATATTTGCTATTAATGACTTATCACAACTTACTGGCACCCATTGTGTATCAGTAAGAGTGGGCATGTAGAGAATGGTGCATTGATGTGATACATTATATTTTGAATGAAATGCATACATCCTTTCTTTTGTTATCATCATTAGTTTTGAGTTATTCTCCCTCATAAAGCACAAAGGTGCAGTATTATCAGAACATGTCAAATCAAATATGAGTTTATGATGTGAAGGAATGCTCTTTACATTGAAGTATGTTTTTCTGTAGTGATAAACACCAAATACAAATTTGTTTCTGTAACCTGTGTTGTCCCAGTTCTGATAGGAAACTGGAGCATTGGACCAGCTGGGTACAAAATTCTGAAAAAGATACTATTTGGATAAGAACTACATCAAGAACCAAGAAAAAATTTTAAGTACCACCTTTGGATGTTTGTATGTTTATGGGCCTCCCACTTTGAGCCAGTTGGAAGGCAATATTGTGGAGGGTAATGGAGGGTATTTCATCCCCATGAAGGAGATAATATATCTCAATGAGATTAAAATGAAATAGAATATCATGTATATATGATATTCTATTTCATTTCTAATCTCATTGACACTATTCACTAAAGCAACCTATTTTTATGTTTTTCTTAATTTTTGTGTCCCAACTGAAGGATTAAAATGATGTCATGGTTTTTAGCGAGGACACATGGAGGTCATGGTCTTCAGTGAGGACAAATGGACGTCTCCAAACACTATTAAAAAATCATTTTAATACTCCTCACCCAAAACACACGATGCCATTACTTCAGGACAATAGAATTTGAAGTACTTCTGAAAGTTTAAGTATTTTAAGGTTATGTTTATGTTTTAACTTTTTTTGCACAAAAACTTTATGTATCTGTAGTTTTAGCTGCTCAAATTCTGTGTTTGTGGTTCATTCAAAACAATTTAAAGTTGAATTGATTTGAATCCATTAAAATGTACTGATGTAATTCAGGGAAATCAAGGTTAATGTCTGGACAAAATTTACCTTTTCTTTATTTCTCTTCTGCTTAAGACCTATGAAAATTGCTTCCATGGGGAATATCCAAGGTGATGCTTTCAATATATGAAGAAATTCTTCTTGTTGTTTTCTGTTGATAAACTCAGGTAAAGTTGCATGGACATGCTTACATAACTGTGCTGCTTGGTTCCAGGAAAATAGCTTTGGATTGTGGGTAAAATTTGGACAAGGTCTAAAATATGTTTTTTCATAAATGTATTTGTAATTATGAACAGTATCAAAATATTTTACAACGTAGTAAATATTCCCTGAAATATTAACTTTGTATTCATGTCTTTTGTATTCAAAATAGTTTGGAAAAATTGGTGTAGTATCATGTAAATATTCATCCTTAATGTCATTGTAAGTCCCTTGTAAAATAGCTCTTCCATCTCTCAGAGTAACAAATCTTACTTTTGTGTTAGTTTTAATCCATTCATAAAATACAAAGAATTTCCTTTCAAAATCTGTTGTACTTAACATTATACTTTGGAAGTGTCCAGGTAATGCAATAGTTATAAAATTATGATTATTGTTGAGAAGATAACTTCCTGTCCATTTCAAAATTTGTGGCTGAGTTTTGGGTGAACCCAAGTAGGGACAATCGTTAACAATGTAATGGTTGTTAAAGTACACCGGCTGTAAACAGAAAAATTAACAGGAAAAAAACCATTCCTATTTTTATCTCTTACCATAAATGTGACCAGGGATATACATATATATATTCACTAAAAACAATGTTCATAGCTCAAAGAACACTTGCTCCTAGGCAATCTATTTATTAACCTGTTACAGCTAGTTCAATTACAATGCGATCTGATGAGCAATAGACCATAGAAGCTTTCTGGAAGACTCCACAAGAGATTAAACTTGATATAAATGTACATTATAATAAGAGATTACCTATTAATTAGTCTCAGAATTTCGCACATATGTCGTGGAGTGACCCTTTGCACTTGTGGCACCTGGGTTCCCAGTCGACTAGACTAAAAAAATGGGTACTTGTCACTACAATCGGCACAACAGCTTGCAGACCTGTCATGGTGGGATTGGCAAGACCCCTACTACGGATGTGGAGTGGATACAACTTTTTTTCATATTTGCTGCGTGTGCGTAGTAAAAGGGAGATCGCAGTTGATGTCATGGAAACTGGGGTCAGTGTCTATAAAAGAAGCTGTTTAGCCATAGTTCAGGCAGTCAGAGTCAGGCATTGACTGAGTCATCTACCCTCCAAGAACCCTAGTCACGACATCCTTCCTGGGCTTCGACATAATGCCCCCCACTGAGGTCTTCAATAAATAGCTTGCTTTGTTATTGTCTTATGTGTTTGTCATTAGTTATCTGTCATTACCACCATGTCATTTCGTAATTTAGTCATTACATAAACCACCGCATAGTAACTTCCAACCCTTAGAGCCATGTGGCCTAAGAGCACCAAGCGTAGGTTGTCAATTAGTGCCGGGATGTGGACCACCACTGATTTGTTATTTGACTAGTGTTATCACAGCCATTTAGAAATTAGTGGCATCACAGTTAACAGCCCTGCAAGGTTAGGATTGCCCCAGTATGTAAAGTACTTGTTTGTCGATATATGGCAAGGGATCTGGACTTGTCATTATCCCCAGTTCTGTAATCCGATCCTATTGTCGTGACACATATTTTAATGGTTCTCAGATGACTTATGCTAAATTGTTGATCTCAATGTCTCAAAAACATTTTAAAGGCACAATATTTTTTTTCGTTCCAGAAATGTTTCTACATTCATCAGCCAAAAATGACCCCAGTTTCCATGACACCAACTGCGATCTCCCTTTTATTAGATAGAATTGTAAGGTGAAAATTCTCACGAGATTGGCAAATATTGCTGATGTTGAAGTAAGACAACAGAAGGACAGTGACAGTGGTCCTGGGCTAAGAATAATGGAGTTTGCATCAGTGGAAAATAGAAAATAGAATTTTGTAAGAAGGCTTTGATACTAAGTTTGTTTTTTTTCACAAATTTCTTACCTTCATTCTAACGTCCACAACCAAATGTACAGATTCATTCCAAAGTGTTTTTGGATCAACCCGGAGAAGTAGAATTTGGTCACTGTACTGATGTGTCAGCTGAACAGCAGCATTGGAAATCAACTGAATATTTTCTTTGGAATTGCCCTCAGATTTAAAAGGTTTAAAAACTAAATCTATCCAATCTGCTTGACTGGAGAGTGCGAAACGAAATCTTAGTGACTTTTTAATTGTTGGAATTAATGTGTAGAAATTAAAACTATACTTAAGAGCCTTGATTTCATTTTGATGTCTAACAATGCTTAAGACTGGACACACTATGCCACAACCTTGGCTAGTATTGTAAACATAACTATACTGTGAATATTGGAGGGATATTTCATTACCATCTTTCCATGTTGACATTTCTACGTCATTCTTTTTATCATGTTTAAAATATTCACCTCTAATAAGAACATAAGATTCCCGGCAAGAATACTTTTCTGATACATCTGATAAATATATAATTATTTTGTAATGGTACCACTGGCAGTGCCTGATAAAATGGTTAAGTTTTTTGATAAAAAGATGCATGTAACAAAAAGACAATTCATCTGGATGTAGCTTACCACAGTCAAGTATTCCTCTGTATATTTGAAATATTGCACAACTTAAATTGTTAATGTTAATTTCAAATATCTGTTCAGTGGTCATGGGCTTGAATACTGTGTACATAGGGACTCTTTGCTGGTTTTCAGCAAAATTAGGAGAACAAATATTGTGCCTGATAGGTGTGCACACTGTGTGTGATACTTCAGTGACAAACCTTAATGAGCTATACTTCCTGTAAGAGAAGAACACCATCAACAGTTTTCTCTGATCTGAATAAATTGTCTGTAGATTTTTAGAGTCTGAATTATAGGTTGAACACAATGATTTAATTTCAGTATAAATTGATCCATGTATGTTGTAAAAAGAAACACCTCCATATTGACAACCTCTAACTTCTTCCCCAGTGTATATAAATTGTGTCATTGTCAAATTTAAATGCGTATTTTTTGGTGAGTTTAGTATAACTTTTTTCAAACAAACATTAAATCACAACTATATTCTTTAATAATAATTTTATCATTGTGTATTTTTATATTTCTCCTGGTTCCTACAGTAAACTCTCCTATCGCAGCAGTTTGAGGAAAACTGTTTTTAGCATGTACTTGCACAATGCACTGAAAAGTGGAACTCTTAAATGTAACATCAGTTCTATTAAATTTGGATCTTTTTGACATAAACCCTGGGCCATCTATAAAAGAAACTGTGAATTTTGACACAATAGCTATTGATATTTGCTTAAATTTTTCAGCAACTATATGAAATGTAATAACTTTCAAATTTATTAATTGAACATTTGTAAAAGTTTTCTTGATTAATGTACCAGCAGTTGCATTTTCTCTAATTTCTGTGGTAGTTATAACATTTGCAGAAATAATGTCAAATATTATTGACAATGAAAATGACTTCATTGGGCCATAGTGTAGGAGCATGTGTATTACATTTCTGGGAGAGTAATAGACATAATTGTTGCATATTCCACAAAAGCTCACAGATTTTCTTTCTGGCTCTAATAAAATTGTTACATTATTTTGACATATTGAAAACTGGGTACAAAATATCTTAAATTTACTGAAGATTAACTTGGTTCTAATTTTTTTATTAAGATACAAATTCCAAGTAAAGGTAATAATCTTTTCCTGAAAATTTCGACATTTTACTGGATGCAAAACTTGAACTAAGTGCACCAAAGAACTTACATTTCTAATATAAGGATTCTCCAAAAAATTTGCTTCATGTCAATTCAGTATTACATTTTTTGTTATGAATTTGTGCAAATTCAGTTTTGAAGGCATAAACTTTAATGCCACAGTAAGGCGTGTAGTATTCATATTGCGGGTTAGACCATGATAAAAAGTATATGCATCAACATAAGTAGTCCAATTTCTCCAGTAATTAGTTTTCCTAGTTTCATTTAAGAAGTTCCAACCATCAAGTGGATCATCAACAATCAATGTTGACACACATAGCAATAGAAATCTATATGTTGACATTTTCATATTCAGTTGTCTGTTAAAGATAGCAATGGGTGGTGCTCATAGAATTGTATTTCAACAAACTTGCAAATTTGGTGATAACTATTATCTGCATTTTCCTGATGTTGATAGGCATTTCTCTTTTCAATTCATCAGTTAATTATGTGTTTTATTCAGCTGTTGGTGAGTTCATGATATCCTAAATATTTTGTTTCCATACTATTTTTTAAAACCAACTATCTGTTGTCAGAAAATTAGAGAAATGACAAAAATCTAGGAATGTAGTTTTACTCCTTGATACCTGTGAATTTGTACCTGAAAAGGGTTATATCAAAGCACATCATTGGAAAATGCTACCAATTTATTATTTAAGATCTAATAAAAAGAATTCTTCCTCTCAAAGATGTGTTGTTGTTTTTTGTGATCACTTTAAACATAACAGACATTTTTCCTTCAAACAAATATACCAACAAATAACAATCATGTTTTAATTTAAGTTATATTTATGTGTTCTCTGCCATGCAATAGAATCTCTGAAATAATGAACTGAAAAATTATCTTTAAATTATTATTCTTGTAAATTAAACTATTAAAAACAAGAAGCCCATGGGCTTTATGCAGAGCTGTTGTGGCTTAAATTGTCAAAAAGATGTCAATTGGCAAATAACCAA
>JBCAUG010195879.1:0-19469 GCA_038406175.1 Haplosyllis leylae | reverse complement strand
TTTTTATTTCATATAAATACATGAATGCTGAGATACAAGGATTTTCCGCTCGTAGGACACTGTGAATTTAGGCCCGCGCAGTGTCCAAACGGCCGGGGCCCAGTCCAGGACACTGTTAATTTAGGCGCGAACAGTGTCTGTAGAACGAAACACAGGTTGGAAACTCAAACACTAACTCAGGCGTACAGGATACACCATATCTGGTTGTTAGAGATACCAATTTGTAAACAAAGGCAGACAAAATTGACCTTCAATATTCTGAAGCTATCACCTACCAACAATGAGTTAAGTACCTCAAAATATGCCTGAAAGATTCCTTATTATCCCTGGCTATATGTTTGGTTACTATTGGCAACAATTAGTAACCAATGATTGATTTTCAATGTTCTGAAGCTATCCTTCACCAGTAATGAGCAAAATAAAGATCTCCGCACCCAACCTGGAATTTTGAGTTCTTTCTAATCTAGATCTAGATAAATCTGGATTGATCTGCATTGCCAAAACAGGTCTCCTCCACCGAAGCTAGAATTTTGAGTTTTCCTGAGTTTTTCCATGTTCATTTCAATCTGACCTCACACAGGTTCAATCTCAACTTGCCTAAAGCAACCTGGTATAAAATAATGTTGTTTATCTCATGTGGAAAAATTCGGCGGTAAACCGTCCGTATGAGGTACCTCTACGAGCCAACAATAAATGTCTGGATGTAAAGGTTATGCATGGAAAGTTGCAGTAATGATATATGATAAATGTTCTAGGTAAATCCAGGACCATGTGACCTAGAAATGGCAAAATGAATAGGAGAGCCAATAGTTTGCAATACAGTTAGCTGGGCAAAATTTGTGGCAAAAATTTTACTAACAGTATGAGTTTCCAGCAAAATGCTGCCTTTCATTTGGAGAACGAATTGAAATGTCAGGTATGTGATCACTACTTTGCTACACAAGAAAATATATGACAGAAACACTGACTATAAAAATAAGTACCAGTGTGATTTCTGTGGCAACATTTTTGATAATGAACAAGTTTTCAAGAATATTTTAGGGAACTACATGTTGCAGAATCACAGAGAACGTTATTCAAAATTCCCCTTAAGTACTCTCATGTGTCCTCTACAAGTCATATATTTGACATGAAACCCTTGTCATCAATTATTAATGTCATAAGTGAACAATTTATCCACCAACTATCCAGTGTTGAAAATGGCTTGATCTGCCATAACTCAGAAATTGATCAATTTTCTAAAAAAGCAATGAAGTGCATTCTGAAAATATTATCTTTACACCATATTTATGTAAATGATTACGGTTTTTGGTTGAAAAAAAGAGTCTCTATTTTTTGCCAAAGGGCAAGGATCCAGAGTAAAGAATTTGTATAAACGGGCAAAGCCCAAGAACTGACAGTTGGCAAAAGTATGGAAGCTTTGAAAATGGTGCTCCTAGTGGCAAGATGTGTCCAACACATAAAAAAGGGTTTTCTTTCTTGTTCCTTTTTTTAAAATTCGCACTAATTTGGACCTGAGGAATCATTTAAAAATGGTTTTGGAATAATCAGGGTACTCTTTCATGGTCCGAAATACAAAAAATTTCTACTGAGGATCAATCTGTTTGCCAGAACTTTGTGAAAGGTTACTCTGATCCCTCCAAAATTATTTTAATTATTCTTATTTTAAAATGGTTGAAATCAATGGGATTAAAACAAAAGCAAGAAAAAGCTACATTTTGAGAAAATTTGTGTAAAAAATGTAAAGCTCCATAGTTATTGTATGTGTGATTCTCACCTTGCCACCAACCTTCCACAGCTGTGGACAATGAAGGAGATATGACCTGTCAGTTCTTGGGATTTACCCATAAACAAAAAATACTTGATGAATCTTTTACTTTTGCTGGTATCTTTAAACTTAATGTAGGGTCTAAATATATTAATTAATTAGGTACATGAAGGTATCACCAAGACTAGACCTGACAAGCTTGGGGTGTCATTATTCCTAGCACATGTCTCATTCTATGTAAATTTTTACATATGACCCACCAAATCAAATCAAACCTCTTCTATAAGATACACAGATATTTTTGATAAAAAACTGTTGGTAATTTTTTCAAAATGACCAAGTCATTCAAAATCACTCATTTACATCTTTTACAACCCTAGGGATCATACATTACCATTTTTTAAAAGATTGGCTCCCAAGACAACATTATAACTTTTGGCAAAGAAATTGCCCCATCGCCCCCCCCCCAAGTATATGCTTTCTTGTTTTTACAAAGGATCACCTTGGACCATGTTAGCTTGTCAAATGATGACAAATTAAAAAATCTGAGTTTGATGTCAATTGTACTATGGAACCATCAATCACAAATATTTTTGAAATGTAAGGTCAATATGAGGGTGGACATTCGCTCAAGGGCTGTCGAAAATTAATTCCTTGTACTTTCTAGGTCCAAAAATTATAGTGTTATGTAGGGTGAATTGATTGGGGTAATCTTTTTTCAAATTATAGTAATTGGACAAAATTAATAATTTAACTAGGGAGATATCACACATAAAATTGTCAACACTACTAAAATTTGTAAATCCTACAAAGCCCAGCTTTTCATAAATTTCTTGCAGAAGTACATATTTTCATAACTATTTTTGCATGGATGATCGATGATTTCTAATCTAAGGGGGCATCAATCCTATATTTTGTCATTTTAAAATCCTAGAAGATTTATGTTCATAAGGGTGCACCCCCTAAATTCGCCAGGGTTTTGTACCAATGGAAGCCTATCTTATCTTGGGACTTCTGGTTGCCATTTCTTTTACTATGGGAATAAACATTTCATGACTGAATTCTGAAACTTGCTTTTGGCATCGTTTACATTTTTGATAACATACATTAGAGGGAGAAGGAGAAAAATCATGTCAAAACATAGTTTGTCATGGATGAATTTCAGGAAGGAAAGGAATTTTCGAATAACTCTTAAAATTGCCACATCACCTCCTGCAGTCTCAGGGTCCAATTTTGTGGAGGTTGGTACTGACGGACGATCACAGCCCATCTGTATTTTTCATATTAACGTCCATTTGGGTTTTGTGTGGAATTTTTAGCTATTCTTTCAATTCGGTTCAGTTTCAGACGGAAATATGCAAGCTATGTTGTGCACTCTATTCAACGCCGTTTTACATTCAGGCGTAATTTCATCTGTAATTTACTGTTCCCAAAAGATGTTTGGAGAATCCGTCTGAAGTCATTTCCGAAGAGTATTAAATGTTTATAGCCCTCATTTATTGTAAGTGCTGATGTCATCTAAAGGGGTGTATTTCCATAAAGTGTCTAGTTTGACATTAAAAGAAGACGAATAACTGCCACATAACAATTTATAGCTCATTGAGTACCTTGAAATGGTTGTTTTCCCGAAAGTGGAACTACAGTATAAAATGAGTGGCATTTTGTATTTTAGCACATCTGTTTGTTAAACAGCTGTGTTATTACTATTGCTGTGAAAAGGGCAGGTACATTTTATTTCTATTTCATAATTGAAAGAGAATAGCAAAGTTTTGACAATGGCTATTTAGAGAATGTTCCAAACAAATTTTTGCTTTTTTGGCAGCTTTAGTGGCTGTACCCATTCATTGCCAAGATGAAGTTATTCTACTTTGTCGGAATATTTTTTCAAGTTATATACAATTTCCAAACAACTTTCTCATCCAACAACAACTTTCACCCCCAACAATTTTCCAACTGAAATACCTCCCGTGTGTCAAGGTTCAAAGATTATCCTCAAGGTTGTTCATTAAATTTCAAATTCTGGTTTTACTAGACCAAACCATCGATTCAGTGGAAAGGACATGAAAGATATTTCAATTAAAATACACAATGCGTTTCATAAGTGTGCAATTCAGTTGGTATGTAAACAAGGTAATTTCTTGTGAAACCAGTGGAAGCGATTTTCATCAAAATGTTGATTGGAAAGTAATATTTCTCAGGAAGAATTTCTGCAGAGATTCCAGTGAAGGAGAAGCACATAGTTGATAAGATTAATGACCATCTCAAATTTGCCGGAGAACTGATTCATTTATCATCAGGCATTTGGACAAGGACATGATTGCAAATGTAGTAAATTATTGAATTTTCTGGAGAACTCGGAGGTGGTGTGATTCATTTCGTTATTTGAGATTCGTTCCAACATGAAACTTGTTTCAGTGCAGACTGACAGGAATAAAACAATTAGATGTATCAAGCATTTCAGGAAAACACACAATATGAACACAAATGGCTATTTTATGTATGTTTTTATCCAAACAAGACATGCTCATTTCACACAGTACTTGTATTTACAATCTTCGCTGAATGGAGTTAGTTACTGACCACACAATGACGAACACGTAAATTTAACACATTCATAGCTTAGATTAATTTACATCAGAAAATTATATGTATTCATAATCACAAGTATATTTTTAAGTATTTATCTGCAACACTTATATACACGATATTGAGATAGTACTCGTTTTTGGATTGTGCCAGTCAGTCCATGTGAGCGTGCTTCAATTGATGCTGAATTCCTGTTGAAATGTGTAAGTCACCTGAATGATTTGTTGGACATTTTGTAAGTGATGACGTTTTAGGATACTTATCCGTAAGAATTTGTGCCAGTGACAACAAAGGTAATGAACCATACAAGTCGGGACAACCCCGTGAGCAGGTCAGAAGCGGCTGAAATTTCATTGTCTATTCACTAGGCCACTCTCTTTTTGAAACTCGACTGCTGTCAAGAAAATATCTCACATTGGAGGTTTGTCATACAAAGAAACAAATCTGACGGTTGATTCTGAAATATCATTCGGACCCAGCGTTAATCTACTTGTACATCTCCTGCAATATATAAATATACAAATGTCGTGGATCAAAAAAATCACAACATTAAAACGACACGTTTTTAGCTTCAATAAGTAAAAACAGATTCAAAATATCGTTTTTGTTCTAAGGTACCATTATTATGTTCATACCTGTAGAGTACAATTGAAGCTGCAAGTATCACAGAAAGAAACAAGAAAACCGTTATAACAATTCCAGCAAACAATCCAGAATGTTTACCTGCAAGTGTAATTAGAATGATTTAGTTTTTGCAATTTGGTTATGTTTTGTTACACCAAACACTTGTAACACATGGGGAATAGTTTCGAAAATTTGTGCATGAAACACCAACCTGGTGGAATTGTCTTCATTCTAGTTACTTCGATGGACGTACTATTTCGTTGGCTGATGCTGGTAAACTTAGGAAAAGGAAGGAAGGGGAAAGCACTGGTGTGTCTACTGGGTGGAATTGTTGTTTGACCTGAAAGTGAAAACAATACTTTTATTTTTTGTATGTACAGTTCACATGGTTATTTGAAACCTTAATTATGTTGTCTGCTTTCTGAAATTGACCAACAGAAAAATTAAAAAATACCTGCTTCTTCAAGCTCACATATAAATTTGTAGGTTTGACTACAGGTTTTAGAAAACATTAAATATGTTGAATCAGAATAAGATCCTTCTTTGGGCTGCCAGTTGCTCATGACTATGCACTCTCGTCCTTCAGCTGCAAAAGTAACGATGAAGTTCTTGCGTTTTAATATTCAATTTTCAATATCTGACAATGGCTGTCTTCCGAGATACCCATTTTCAAATTCAGAAATGATTTTACGAAATTTAGCAAAAGAAATTTCAGTGAATCTTTCATTAGACACAAACAAAAAGCAAGTTCCAACCTGGTTCACAGTAACCCCACTTGTGAAAGGATTTGTAGGGTTGATTTACATATCCAGCTATCCAGAACATAGTGCTGCCTTCAATATCCATCGCATTCAGTGCCCCATTAATGACAATATATTCTTCCTCCGTAGTTACATTTACTAAGTTGGCACCTGGACCCAATATTCTGGAGCACTTTTTGTTAGCAGCTTCATAACTCAAGGATACATCGGTGACAACCATGTACTGGCTTCTTCCGGAAGAGAAACGATAGTTTAATGACCGTTCTGGAAGAAAATAGACAGTTATTACTTCCTTTTCTTCTCCAGTATTTGGAGAAAGGACAAAAAAGTCACATTGCACCGAAACTTGTCATTAGAAAATTGTGGCACTAGAGTAACATGCAACAGGCATTATTCATCAAATTCGTTGGATAACTTGCATGACTTTGTTGTAACATTTGAAAATTATATCGGCAAAGGTACTAACTGGCTGTTTCCAGTGAACAGTAAACAGAATACATTCTGCATGGTGCTTGTTTTCTGTCCTTCTTTTGAAAAGTGTAGATATCCCCTGTTTGTAGCGATGGAGGAGGGTTGTCAATGTACATGACCTCTGCCCCGTTATCGCAATGTTGCATTGCTGTATCAAAGGGAATTGGATTGAATTGAGTGAACATCAACCCAAAGACGTCCCCTGCTTGGAACTCAATCCTCTCTCGGGAATTGAGAGCTACGTCATGGCGACCAGGTCTTAAACCTTTGAACACCGTCTCGCCCACCAAGGTGTATGTTAGCTTCTCCTCCTTTCGCCAGACTTGTAAAGACACATCAGCACTCGCCACAGTCTGGATATAGAAGTGCCATTCTGTGATGGTTCCTAGGTCCCAGGGTATCTGCTGATGTGGGTAGGGGATGTAGATGCCCTTAATCCATCTGTCTGTTTGTGCCCTTTGTACAGCCGGATACCCAAAGACGTGATTTGTGCCTTTTGTGAAATAGAAAGATTCAACTTTTAAACAGTTGATCTGTGAATATTTACTGACAATATTTACCTGATACCGATTCCAGTAATAACAGCGAAGGTATACGATTGGAATGGACCATGAATTTTAGATAGATTTATTTCAGAAATACATCATACCGTTGTTACGGTTATAGCACTCTACACCAGCATCCTCTCTGTGAAAACAGTTATGTTTTCCCCACTGACCTCCCCTTCCACATTCAACTAATTTCGCTTCTGTACCATTGCATTGAACATCATCAAGATAGATTGTTCCCCTGCCTTGACCAAAGAACGGTGGATATCTCGCAACACCACCTGGAATGAAGGAACATAATATAAATACACCCTGAAGGAACATCAGTAAGTTCTGCCTTTTTCGAGAACATGAGAAAAATCTGACTCTGCCTTTGCAATGGCAGCCAATGGGGAATTCTATTTTGAATCAAAAACAAAACAACCAACAAATACATTTATCTTAAAAATAATACAGCACAATTATATTGTATTTAAAGGACATTTGAGTTACATTTGAATTTTTCCAGCATATTAAGGATGACTCTGATTTTTCATAATTTTCCAACATGCTAGGGGCCTTCATTATGTATTGTTCAGGGAATCTGTGAATGTCAGAGCCATCCCTAAGTATGCTGGAAAGATTTTAATGTAGCTGGGATCTCCTTTGTGTGAAACATAATTGTGTAATATTATTTTTGAGAGAAATGTATTGGTTATTTATTACTGACCTCATACATAGTTAAGGAAAGGTAATGTTTTCACCAGTATTTATCTGTTCACAGGAGTGGTACTCTGGTCCAAGTCATCCTGTCTGGGTAGATGGGAGTACCCTAGTCTGGGTCATCCTATCGGCGGGGAGGGGGTTAATAACCTGGTTTATGTCATGCTGTCTGGGGATTACCCTGGTCCAGGTCATTCTGTCTTGGGAGTGGAGGGGCATGCTGGTACAGGTCATCCTGTTCAGGGGAGGGGTACCCTAGTCTGGGTCATCCTATCGGTGGGTACCCTGGTCCAGGTCATCCCGTTCAAGAGAGGAGAGGGGGTACCCTGGTTCAGGTCCTCTTGTGTGGGGAGGGGTACCTTGGTCTAGGTCATCCTGTCTGGAGAGGGAGGGAGGCAGATGGGTACCCTGGTTCAGGTGACCCTACCCGCCATCCTTCCTCCCTGGCTGGTTCTGCTCTAGCATGATAAGGACAGGGGGCCGTAGTCAGTATTGACTCATAATATTAATGGGAGGCTGTATTGGTTGTGATTGAAAATGGGATTTTTCATTGGCCACCATTGTAAAGGAATTTTGGCAGAAATTTCTGATTTCCTTGAAAGAGGCCGAATTTACTGATGTTCGTACTGGATGAAATGCCGACTTGGACTCTCGCTTGCAAGCTCATTTGAGTTTTCCCGTAATGCACAAAGACGGCAATGTTGGCAGTTTTATAAACTCCTAATGGAACTGAATTGGAAAAAATTGTCAAAAATGTTCACACAAAATTAACTTGTCATGGTGCAATGAATTAAAATTGATGTGACTGATAACTATACTTTATAAATTTTCGAATTTAAACAATACAAAAATATCAACATTGCCAACTTGTGTACTCCGGAAAAACTCGACTGTAAGCACAAATGCATCTTTCGTCTTCAACTTCGGTTGAATGTCCAGTAATAATGACAAAGAGACCAACCGATATACCCTCTCTGGCGACAAACGACAGCAGCATCTTGATTTCCCCATGCGTCATCACAAACTGTGCCCCAGTCACCTGTTGGAGCTCTCACGTACACCAAACCTTCATCACCACTTCGTCCACTTTCTAGTTTAACGTCTGTAATGCACAATTTACAGAAATATGCTGTTGTAATTTACCCTGTTGCGTATAAATTGACGCATGATAGTCTCCACAGATTAGAAACAGGGCATTATAAAGCTGGAATGAGCCAAAAATTAACTCATGGGTTTAAACCCCTTGATACAAAAAAAAATTTGGCCACATCAAGAACGTTACTCGAAATACTTTCATGTGTGTGGCATCAGAGTTTAAACAAAATTCTCAGTGAGTCAATTGCATTTACTCTACGTGATTTACCGATGTGCCACCTAAATCTACCAAATGGCAACAGTCGGTTAGTTGTTACCAGATGTTTTGTATGTAATTGCGAACTAATCGCTCCCATGTCTCAAATGTACTGCAGTATCCGGGGGTAGGGGCAGGGTTTTCAAATGTACTGCAGTATCCGGGGGTGGGGGCAGGGGTTTCAACGAAGTAAGATTCAAAATGTACGTATGATTTGAATGAGGGATTTATCAACACTTGGATAAATTTTGTACATTAAAAGTGTGTACACACACCTACAAGTAAAAGTGTGTACACACACCTACAAGTACAATTTTTCTGTTCATTTAAATTCAATTTATACAGAACCAAGTGTATTTTCGGATATAAAGTAAAAATCCTTTGTTTGTCTCCTAAGTTCCAGGGAACTTCAGATAAACGTCACTGAAAATTTATAAATCCTCCTACTTTAAAGTACGCAGAAACGAAGTTCCAATGAAGTTTATCTGCATGTACAGCGCACAACTTTTGTTTTTTTTTGCAGCTGACAGCGTTGAGCCCCATGTAATGAGCCAACCGCCAAAGACAAGAAAAGTGTAACCGAATTCAACATTGGTCAAGTTGCATGTGAGATTTTGTTTCAAATGTTGATCGTTGATGGAAGGTTGAAGCTCAAAGCAATTACATAGTTACATAGATTTCCAAACTTGGGGACTTTACTTTGTTTACATTGATACAATGACGAGCTAGGCTGACATTTATTAGATCTATGAGAGTTTAAAGCACCAATAGCATTCAACAGCTGCATAAATGAAAAGCTTTGATGTTGATACTGTTCATTCAAGTGCACCTGAACGTAATGTAGCATTAAGTGACAAGTGGCAGTTTATGCCAAGTTATCAGCTTGACAGAGTTGTAGGCAGAAACTAAGCCCTTTCCTTGTTTGTTACCATACTGTCTTTAATCTTGGAGATATCGTTTGTTCATACACGCGCATCCATTGTTAAATGTTGACAGACTTGTTAGTATCATCTGAGAAAACAGTATATCATATTCTTTTTCTGTTTTTCATATCAAAATGATTACTTTTTACCCTTATAAATCTTTTATGCAATCAAATAAAAGCCACCTTGATTGGTAAACAGCACAGTCCATCGTAAAAGCGTCGGAACTGTGGGACATCAAATCAATTACAAGATGCAAAGATAGGATGGAAACACAGAGCTGCCTAAATCCTTGACAGGTCTGCTCAGTACGGTTGTTCTGCAGTAAGATTTAGTTCTTTGGAGACCAAACCTGGCCATGAGGGGTGCTTGTGTAGCTCTAGTTCTGGTATGAAACTCATTGGATCAATAAATTGAATCAGTTATGCAGATAGTGTGTATCAAAAGATGTGTCAAGTTCTTACCACAGCTCACCAGAAACACTTAGGTTTGGACCTTGGGAGATTTTTCTTTTCACCAATATCGATTCAAACGTCTATGTTTGTGACATACGAGCTTTCTGAACTGAACTTCAAATTATTTCCCTTGATGAATGTGTTATTTGAAACACTCACCGATGGCAGGTGGCTCTGTCGGTACAACTTCAGTTGGAGTAGTGGGTGGCGGAAGAGTAATGGTCTGTTTCATTGTAGCCACTGAAATAGGTTCCATCATACCTGGCATTGAGAAAAATGCAGAATTAGATCTATTAACTTACAAAAACAAGTATTTAATAAATTGTGATAGTCTAAACAAATTATGTCGGACGACAAAAGGGGTTTCCACGAACATTTTACTGTTCAGCCTGCAAAACAAATGGAAGTACTGGGTAGACGGTTTCTGTCTTTTTCTGAGGGAAAATGAGCTAAAAGCAGATTTGTCTAAATTAAGCTTGCTCTCATCTCTATTGACTAAAGGAAATGGAACATTGTTGTTCAATTTTCTCTCAGCTGAAAGCAATAACATTTGTGCCTCTGACCAGTTCCAGTGTTCAATTTCTCTGCAGTGTTCCACTTTCTGATCAATAAATGTCTGACAGAGGCACTCTGATAAATTTGTCTCATATCACATGGATGAAATTGGTGAATGATAATCTCCCAAAGGATTTGGTATTAGACACCTACTCATTGCCAATCAGCCCTTATAATCTAGTT
Source organism: Haplosyllis leylae (assembly GCA_038406175.1). Lineage (NCBI taxonomy): Eukaryota > Metazoa > Annelida > Polychaeta > Phyllodocida > Syllidae > Haplosyllis > Haplosyllis leylae. The sequence goes on along the minus strand of JBCAUG010195879.1, from coordinate 8,542 downwards.
GACATGTGTGTTATTTCACAAAGAAATGAAACTGGATGTTTTCTTGTTCACAGCTTTTGCTGTACTTGGATTCTGTGTGAGGATTATCACTGCAAACTTGATCAGCTGGATGAGAAATGTCAATTCAATAGTATTAAGATAAGAAGCCTCCTGGTCCAATGGTATGCTTTCCGCCAGATATTGCCAGGGTGATACACACTAAATTCATTGGTGGATCTAAGGGGGCGCCAGGGACGCGCCCCCTCTGGATCCAAATTCTTTCATTTTGATGCAGTTTTTGGGGAGAAATGTGGCCAAATAATAGGCTGGCGCCCCACCTTGGGGGTTCCCCCTCCCCCGTCTGGAAAATCCTGGATCCGCCACTGCTAGTAATTATATTCTGTTTAGAGTCCAGATGAAGTTATTAAGATATTTAAGTGGAAATATTTCAGGGATTTCGTTTTTGAAACAACAGTAACATGTACAGCAATAGAGGTTTCAAGCCAAAATAAATCTGCAGTCGATCAAAAAGAGTGGAGTGACACCTACTTGAATTAGAAATTTGGAGATGAATAGAATAAACCCGGCATGGATTCCACCCGTCCTCTCTCTCCCTAAATGGATATGTCCTTCTTAGTTGTGGATGAGTCATGTGCAAATAAAGTATTGGTCCAGAGCAGTTCGAAGTTCTTTTGGAAAAAGGTATTGGATTAACACTGGGGAAATATACACCGATAACATCCCCTTCTTCAAAAGGAATTCTACTATTGGGTGAAACAACTACATTTTGAATCCCTGTGACGCTGATGTTATAGAAGTTTTGGCCAACTAGTTTATACTGATGTGTTCCAAGTGTCATAGGTCTCCATATTTGCAGTGTTACATTTGCTGTTCTGTTGGCGTAAAAATGCCAACTGTGTACATGTCCACTGTGATTGAAACTATCAGACGGGTGGAGCAACAGAACTGAATTGTTCCAATGGTCCAGATGTTCCCTTCCTCTTATTTCGTATCCAAATGTATATAACCCTAAAAGAAAAAAAAACACATGTTCAAACATAGGGACTATTTGGAAAGTGTGCACCCAAAAACAACTTTTCGACTTATACTAATACCATAAAGATGTGAATACACGACGACTTTGTTTCGGTTATCAGTGTAACCATCTGTAATATGAATCGTCGAGGGAATTATTTTCATTGTTGATGGATTGATTGGTACTTACTGTTTTGGTGCAGCAGGTGCGCCGACGAGGAATCTATTCTTGTTCTAGCGGTTGTCTCTGGTTCGTCAATAGAATCTGGAACATTGTGAAAGACCAGGAAAATACATTGATACTTCACAGTACCACTTCACAAGTAAATCACTGTTATGTCTGATTATTTCTAGAAAAGGTACACTACTCCGAAGATAAAATTGGGCTGTCATCAGCTAGGGATATCATGCAATCATCTTTGTGCAGTTGGACTTAAAACAAGAATGTCATTAATCCTCTTCATATAGACATGCAATCTATTTATTTTTATTACCTCCCTTAGATAATTCATTTTGTGTTACATTTTGGCTTCAACGATGCAATGGAAAGAGAGACACTGTGGGGAATGGAGACATTTCATGATTGCATTCTAAATTGATTCCGTAGCAAATATTTGCAGGGCCATTGTTGTATTATCGCATTCCACAAAGAACAGGAAATATATCTAAAGATACAAGAAGGTAACAAGTATACTTCAGCGAAAAACTTAATATTTGCCAAACAAAAAAGCGATTGGTTGAAGATTCTTTACTGGATGAAGTGGAACAATAACTGAGAATAACTGACTTGAAACAATCTTGATTTAGAGCAGGCAGCAGATTGGTGGTACTGAATTGCTGGAATAAAGAAATTGACTTTCCGAATTATAATTTTGCTCCGTAACAGATTTTGCTATGTGAGATTTGTCTTGTGTGTTTTACTTAATGGAGAAAAATACTGATCAACCCCTTTAAGCTTTGCTACTTTCTACACTGGTCAGGATAGTCCATCAAATTGAAATTGTCATTCGGTCAGTATTACCTCAGTGGTTAAGAAACAGGAAATGTAGCACTATATATGTAAAATAAATCTTTTTTCAGAGTCAATATCATTTTGTCTGCAAACATTTCTTCTGAGACATACATTTTTGTGACATTATTGTGACAGAGTTGAGTTCAACCGATCTATTGATAATGCCCACGGAAAATAATTTAATGAAGTGTTTATTAATGTGATTCCTACTCCCCTGATAAACTTGTAATTAACACCAAACCCTTCGAAATTGCTGAAGTTAAAACAGAAGATTTGAAAGTTAACCGACAGCTAGTTACCTGCTAGCTTATCCGCGGAATCGGTTAAATCCAGACTTGCCTGACGAATACAAATTGAATTGCAATCCGAATGGATGGAAAATAAGAACAAACTGCTCCAAAGCGTGGAATGAGATTTCAATGAACTCTTGCTCGGAAGGTCTAAACATAGGTAGTATTTTTATCCAACTCCTGACTAGCTGCCATGACTTTCGAAGGTAAATTTCACTTTACTAGCACGTATTTAATTTCTGAATCAAGGTTTCTGTGGAAAAAAACTGCTCAAGGATTACCTTTCATATCTATTTTTTTCTATTTAGGAAGATAGTAATCCGCAATATGTTTTTAAAAGCGAAATTTTGTTATATATTTTAAAGCTGTTAATCACCATTTTTTTAAACCAAGATCATGACTATTCACAGGTCGGATTCAGTTCTGCCTATTTGCCTTACAAAGTTCTGCCTTATTGAAATACTATGTTAATGTACAATTGTTTAATGTTTAGTTAAATTAAAGTGTAAGTATTATACACATGAATGTATATCATTAAGTTATTTAAACTGTCATCAAATCATGTATTTTATTTTTTATAGCCTGCAGTGGTTACCAAAAAATCAGTTAAACTCTTTTCAAAGGCAGAATCTCATTGCTTTTAAACTGTCATTGATTATATATGAAAAGAAGTTATTTTTCAAAGCATAAGATAATGTTTTGCATATTTTTCTTTTAAACAATTTACTTTAAAAAATTCTTCCAGACTTTTAGCAGCAGGAATTTATGCCAGTTTTAAATTTTTGATATGTTATATTTAGTTTTTCATTTATTAATTTGCCAATTCATTCTGACTACATGATTTCAATGCTGGCTAGTGTTGAATGTTTGCAGAGATAAGATGTTTATTGTCTAATTTTTACTTAAATATAAGATTATGGAAACATTCACCACCAAATAGTGCACATTATCAAGTTATTTAATTATGTTATCATGTCCTATTGCCATTCCAAAATACTTTTTAAATAATGTTCATTTGGTCATTGTTTCTATGGATGACTGCTAGGTAGAACTGATTTTAGGCATAACCAACTAAACTGAATCCAACCTGTGCTATTGGTGCAGAAGTTTGGTTTGAATACGCACAATCCCACAGTGACAGCAAGAAATTGCTGCAAATGCGAACCTATTTCCAGACATATCTTTGTCAATACATGACAATGAATTCAGTACTTTCAATTTGTTAACAACTCTCCAAGTAAGGTGAATGGTTAAATACTTCAATTGCATACTATTAAGAATTCATAACTGAAAAAAAAACTTAATTCTTATTTCTCAGGGTGTATGTCCATGTTTTCCAGTGTTTCTGGGAAACCTGCCATCAATAAGAAAAAGATGATTGATAAATATGTTGCAAAATTGTCGATCATCAAATATATACACAACATTGTTATCGGCATACTTCCAGATTGAGCCAGCAATCGAAACATGGTTTCAAATTTAAATTCACTCATATTAAATCATCTATTTTGCATGGAATATCATAAATTATGTCACAGGTAAACTGACACAGTAAATCCACAAACGCTAACCATGTTCCTGTAAGGATTTGCCTTTTAAATCTTCAAATGTCATCATACATTGCACCGTTAGCAATCGAAGCCATTTACCTACTTTAAACTAAACCCACTTAGAAAAGACATGGATTCAGTAGGGAAGGTACTACGAAAGTATCTTTCGTGAAATCCCAAGGAAGTATTTTGATCGTGTACCCACTCCCTCAAACGATCACTAATCAAAACGTTCTCCTTCCCAGCGTGGATGCCTCGACAGGCTTAGTCCGCCATAATTTAATAATGTCACTAAATGTAGCAAAGGAATTGCACTGTTGGTTTGGTGCGCTCGCATTTGAAATTGGACAGCACACCTCGCACCTCTTAAATGCTAATTGATTTATGTACCGTCAGAAAATATAGGCACTCTTAGTGAGACAAAAACTCAAAAGGCACCAGAAATTGTCAGAAAGGTTCAAATTAAAATTTAGGTACATTTTATCTCGTCCTCAAATGACTGCTTTGAATGATGATTAAAGCTTTAGATTTTTTCTGTTCTATTTAGAAATGGAATCCGCCCTGCAAGATGCATTGTTGTACACACCAATCATTAACCAAAGAAATCTAGAATTTACGTCATCTATTTCTGAAAAAAGTTCTCAGAATTTAAGATATTTCCAGATATTTAAGTGATCCTCCTTGTTTAGTAGAGAGAGAACTAAATGGAAAACATTTTATCACAACGGGGGAATTCCTTTCGCATGTGAACAGTGCCAGAGGATAGCTACTTAACAGGAAGTTTTACAATGTATGCAGAAGTAAGTGGCTTTCACCTTCAAAAAATTCCTTACAAACTTCCCCCGGATTTCATCGCTAATTTACAACATGCAATAATGCAGCTTCTTTCTCGGAAACATTGAAATTCATAAGACTTCGTGCGGCGCAACACAAGGAAACATTATTATTTTTCAACATTTTCATAAAGAGTTGCTGGAAAGCGTTCAGAATATTCTCTTACCATATTGGTACTAAATCATGACCTGCTCCTGTTGACTTGCCTGGTAACGGTTGTCTAATGAGGGGAAAATTGGATGTTGCCTACATTTCAAGCCGGCTCTCACATAGCTTTCTGTGAGCTTTTATGAAAAGCCATCATATTATGGTTTCAATGTAGACGATGAATAATTTTATTGACTGTCCTGCATACAGAACAGGTACCCAGAATTGTGAATTTGTCTTCAAAATGTCAGAAGCACAACCATGGCTAACAAAGCCTTCTGACGCCTAAAACGTTACAAAAATCAGCAAGAGTTATTACGTCTCAAGTCGTGATAAAACATCTGCCAACAGAAAACATAAATTTAATGACATCAATTAAAAGTGTCGTCTGTCTTCTCTTTTATCACTAAGAAAAGAAATTTACGTACAGAGACGGTATTAAACCAGTGAGCAAGACCAATATATCCTGATAATCTGTCTCCATAGAAACTAAAGAAGGAATCCTTTACACAATAAAGATGAGTTGCAGATAAGTAGGCACTGCACAGATATCGCATCAGATACGTCAATCTGCTGGCGCAACAACATGATGTATCTGGAACCTGCCATTGGGGCTGTGTATAAAAGATGAGGAATCGTATTTTTCCGGATAATACACAACATACATGTGTATTTCACACGCAAGTGTAAATGATAAATGTAAGCTATAATTTATCGAACCAATCTGTGGCTACATTTGGTGTAAATGGAGACAAACAAGATGGTAACTTTCAGATCTGTATAAAACATAGCCTCAACATTCCCAACACAAGGCTCTCCATGGAGTTTGGAGGAGGGAGAAATCTAGACCCAACTCCGTGAAAAGTTTCAGTTGGGGACGGGGCGGGGGATAGGGGGTGCAGACTCACATCCACCTTCCCCGTTTCCCCTCCCGGCCATTTTTACCAGGAGTCGGACAACCATTAAACTTATCTTCTCTTGCCCTGATGGCCAGAACGACTGTTTAGGTTTTTCTCACGGGACAACTAGGATCATTAAGCAGACGGGGTAAATTGACAACTTGGTATCATGCTAGACCACATATATTTGACATAGGAAATTGTTTTCTTGGTTCTATCTTTTGGTGATGGCAAGGTTTGTAGAACAGTGATGCAGTGAACAATCTGAATGCCAGGTGGATTGAAAAAAATGTCGATACTCTCCAGTTTGTACTGGAAAAAATTAACTTGTGTGACTATTAAAGAGAGGCTATGACATTTGAAAGCAGCTTCATTGTTACCTTACATTTATATGAAACTGTTTCTTACTTGTAATTGTACAGATACAGCAATATAGTGAATCATATCACGTTATTTTCATGTGTGCGTGATCAAATACAAAGGAACGGCACAGATCACAAACAGAACTTTGTGCACATGATTGAGGTTAGATTAAAAATGCCGTAGATCATTCCGATTACAACATTTTGCAAAAAAATATGTAAATAATTGTTTTTCTCTGCATGCACGTGTATATTACATTTTATTGGCAGCTCCTTTTCACTGATGATGACATCTTTGAATGGTATCCAAAATTGATCACCCTTTTCCTTGCTATTGATACAGATTCAGTTCATTCAAAGTTATTTCTGTACAAATCAATTCATCAGAGTTGTTAATAGCCCCTTCCTCGGCATTAGTGAGTGCAAGGTGTTTTCCGGTGTCACACTTGGACAAAGTGACTTCACCTCTGCAATGGGTTCTTTTCGTGATGCAGTTTTCTTCTGCAATTCCACTTGATTAACCGCAATTTGTTCAGTTCTTGTCGTTTTCTTTTTAGACACTGGGAATATTTCACCCTATTATTATTTGATTATTTAGGTGGAGGGTTTATGCAAATATTTAAGCATTAGTAGATTTGTGGATGGTTACGCCTGTACTATGGAGGGATAAACACTTCCACTAAAAGTTTAAACTCCAACATTCAGTTGGACTTTAAAGCCTATTCACGAATTGTGAAGATAAAAATTTGCATGATGACCGTAAATTAGGTGGAAAAAATTGTGCATGCAGGATAGATAAGTGTCATGGAATCAACTAGGATTTCCACACACTGATAGACAGACAGATAGAAAAGGCTAGGTCGATATGCAAATCAGATCTCAATCAGGTAATCAGTCTGGCTGCATTCACATTTTTGTCTATGGATTCAAATGAATGCAATAATGGCAGTCACCGGGTGAATTTCCTTCACTCCTTGGCAACAGTGGAACTGATACAGTATAATCTATTATCGTGCGTGGGTAATACATAGAGATTTCTTTCTGGATTTTATAAATTTGACAAAACCATTGGATAGGAAAACTCTTATCATGACCAATTTATAGTTCACTAGGGTGTGTTTATGACAGAAAGGCAAAGGACGGTAAATGAATACAAGATATGTATTTTCAAAACAAACAAAAAAATAAAAGCAAATGTTCTAAAACCAAGTCAAAGATTATATATAGAGTAAATTAAACGAAGGAAGGATGTCATGCAATGCTCGTGGTCTTGTATTTTTATTTGATTTCTCATCAAACAGTCATGCAAGGTCTCCTCTAATCGACTTTCCACAGTTCGTGCAATATACACGGCTGACAAATATACATATATACACATGTGTATCGTATGGAGTCTTTTTGGAATTTTATACGTTATGAATGAATGACTGTTTCGCAATGACCTCTGTTGAATCTTGCTCATGTATACACTCTTAGAAAAGGTGTTTTCATGAATTTTGCTGAGGTTGGCACTTTCATTACCGATTTTAACCCCTTACACTCATTGCAGCATAATGAGCATGTGTCCATGTTAAAGAACAGGTTCTTAGCTTCGATTTGGTGCCTCATATATGAAAATTGGTTAAGAACTGACTTCAGGAGAGCCATTTTTCTGCACCCTGATAGAACATCAGCAATTTCGAAAAATAGTGTGATGATGGACTGAGGTGGTTTAATTGGTGGCTCATTAGAGCTACCTATGTGGTTGACAGGCTGTTTTTTCGTCACTTTTTTTGGAAGGTGGAGGGGAGCTGTGTGCATACACATGAGTCACATGTGGGACTTACATGTGGAAGGGGGCATTCACATGTTTGACCTACTCACATGTGGAAGGGGGCATTCACATGTGGGACTTACTCACATGTGAGGGGGCATTCACATGTTGGACCTACTCACATGTGGAAGGGGGCATTCACGTGTGGGACTTATGTGTGGAAGGGACATTCACATGTGGGACATATATGTAACAGGGAATAGGGGGGTACCATTTTTCGGGAACATTCCTGAGAATGAACTAAATGGATTAAAATAAAGATGTACTCGAGAACTTACTCGAGGATAGGGACTTCATCATGGGATCTATTTTTAGTAACAAACCCCAGTTACCAGGTCACATGATGAACAGAAATTGCAGAGCCAATCAGCATTAAGAGCAATGACATCACCTTGCTTGAGTCCACCAATGAGATTATGAGGCAGTGATGTCATCATGATGTCAATTACATAATTATGATGTCAAAACATGACGTCATAATGAAATCATATAAAAACAAGGGGGTGTGTGGAATGCTTTTGAGTACACAGTTTTCCATTGACCCAGAAGGATGTAAGAGGTGTGATACGTCCAGGGATATGGTTATATTAAAACTGTTCCGTAAACAGTAGACATACCAAG
>JBCAUG010195768.1:0-19469 GCA_038406175.1 Haplosyllis leylae | reverse complement strand
GGCACTTCAGTAAATCTACCCGAGCAATGTACAACTTGTTCCCCTGCAATAAACCAGCATTCACGCCTACCACCACCATGTTCACTTGTCTCTTTGACCCCACGACAATCGGAAACAGTGAAAATTGAGCACAAAGTTTTACAAGAATACTGCAAGGCAACTTAGAATCATTCTCAGCTTTTCAAACGAGATCACATTTCAATACCATGTTTTCATCTGTTCATGATATAGTTCTTTTGTTAAATGAAAGTCATTTCTACATATTCAGCGAGGAGCAAAAACTTTAAATTGGATTCACCAGAAGTTGTGTGACATGATATGTAGGATGTCTTGTGTTCAAAATTAAGGGTTTTAGGCATGGTTCGCCTCAATTTTTGTCATTATAATCAGCGGTAGTATAATTGCCACAAGATGGCAAGAACAAGTTATAAAAAGTCGTTTTGAAAGCAAAAAGAGTAGTAGATCTATTTATCCAGAGGCATGGGATAATTTCTACAGATGTTAAAAATGTCTATAATTGACAAAAACAACTGTAGATACCTGTCTTTTCTATCCATCACAACCTGTCTTCAGATAAGGATCTAACCAACACATCTTTTTGCATTTGAAACCAAATTGCTGATAATAGCTAGTTTAAGGATGCCCAGGACACTTAAGTAGAGGTGTTTTTCAGTTTTATGCACCCACGTGCCCTGGAGCCTGCACAGCCCGCACTTCCACTTCTCAACCAAACATCTTCGATAAAGATCAAACTCTTGGACAATGTAGGTTTTATCTCACCATCAGCCCACAGGATGTAGTTGCCATTCTGTTTTCTTGAAGGTAACCCAAAAAGTACAGGCTGAAATATAATACTTGCCTGTCAGAAATTGTTATCAGTGAGTCCACCATGATCAGCTTGTCTTTTGCATTTCTTCCCTTAAAAGTTAAAATACCTTCATCTTTACAAGTGTAATTTATGCAGATTCCTGATGAATGGTCACAATGCGATTCAGTATCAGGGGCGTGAAACGAGTTCGTGCACATAATTCTTCCGTGTTGCATTCCCATTTGCTTGTAATGGCTCAGATTTTATATCTGTTGAATATTTAGTTTGTGTGGAGAAATATAAAAACTCTAACAATAAGCTCATTTGAAGTAGGTCTTTACTCTATGAAGCTCTGAATACAACTAATGAAAATGCATAAAATTAACTGGTCACATAACAACAAATATTACAAATCTTGTGCTCGAGAAATCTGATAAAATGTGGTACTATTCATATTTGAGCTATTAAGAATGTTGAGCTAATATTCCGGAGTGTCTTGGAAGGATGAGACAATTTAGTTCTGGTCAGATGCAATACTACAATATCCCTCAATTTTTTGTTTTGAAAAGCTAGGCGAGTAATACTCTTTAAATTTTAGTTTAAATACATAAGTCTTTAGTCTTTGAATTAAGCTGGAACTTAAATAGCTTCTTGGCTGGTATGACTCAGTCTGTTTAACTACAATAGGCGTAACTGGACTCACAGCCTTCACTGGTGTTACTGTTTTTTGGCTGACTATAAACATCCCTAAACATCTTCATTTACAGCTTCAATGTCTGCAACACCTAAACTGTTTTATTACTGCCCGCGTACGTAGTACGACGGGAAGGTAATATTTTCAGTTTGTCTGTCTGTCCACAGGGGGGGGGGTTACCCCAGCTGACTTGTACAGATGGGCCTGCACCGGGATGGGGTACCTCCCTCCCCGGCTGGGATGGGGTTCTCCCCCCCACAGGATAGGACAGTATAGTGAGCAAATGCTACGCGGTGGGCGGTATGCCTCTTCTGTTCACGCAGGAGGACTTTCTTGTTTATTAGTTGAAAGGGTCCACTTTGTGGCAAAACAAACATTGAATTCTTATATACTATCAGTTTACTGTATCTTAAAATGTAGCCACAAATTTTCCAATCTAACGTGGGGTTTGCAGAATGCAAACAATGCATACAGAATGTTCGTCAACATGTTATCATTTTTTGTAATAATTTATTTGAATATTTATTACAAATTTTAATAAACTTGTCTGAATGTTACAGTCACTTTCATGTTAAGTTTCAGTGCTGTCGAAATCACACAAGAACATTTGGTTTTCTGCATGTGACTTCAGATCATTTCTGCAGATGATTTTGTTCACCCTAATCAGTTTCACCCCCTGAGTCACGTGATGTTTGGTGGGGCTTTTTGGCATTCATGGGAAGTGATAATAAAAGCATGTTCAGTTTGTTGAAATATTGCGAGGGAATTACAACGAGAATTTGATCGACTATTTTGAACTCTTTGTCAAGGCTTCTGAATTTGTTGAAATATCTGTTCTGGATAAAAATCCACTAACCTCTTCTTTCATTTTTGAAAACACAAGATTCAATCAATAACAAGAAGCCTGAAGGCTTTACACAGAGCTGTTTTAGTCTCTTTAAGCAAAATCACACATCTCATTTCTTCCCAAATCTCGTGAGATTTCAATAAAGAGACTTTTCCGTGAGATTTCCTTAAAGAGACTTTAAAAAGATCTGCTTAAAGAGACTTGTAGGTCTGATTAAGTAAAATAGCACATCTCATTTCTTCTGGAGATTTTGTGAGAATCGGTTAGATTTGCTTAAAGAGACATTTTACCAGAAAAGTCTCGTTAAGCAACAAAAAAGTCTCTTTAAGCAACCAAAAAAGTCTCTTTAACAAAACATCTCATTCCAAAGTCTCTTTAACATCTAAGTCTCATCAAATCTCACTCTTTAGTCATGTGACCACTACCTTGACCAATCAGAGTCTCTTAAATTCCCAAATCTTGTGAGAGTCTTGGAGATTTCACCAAAAAATATTTCCATTTAAATAGCTCAGCTGTTTACAACAGCTCTGCTAAAAACTAACATTTCTCGGAGTCATCTGCAAGACGAGCTTTTGAGGTAGAAATCGGATATGAGTGATATGGCAAAGTAAAAGGAAATGTGCGAAACCAGGTTTGTTCATTTTTCACATTGTATGACCATAGTTATCAATGACGTTCCCGAAAGTCAGTCAATAAAGGAAGTCTGTTAACGCAAATTGCCGGGGATTGGAAAATAATTGCTGATAATAAGATATTATGTTTCATTTGTGGTGCACATGAACTCCTACTTCAAGACAACCTTTGGTACAACGTATTGGTCATAAAAAGCAGGAATTGCGACTGTAATTTGGTATTAAAGCCTAAAAAGGTTAACTCTGGTATATTTAGAAAATAAAAGGTCTACTTACAGACCATTTTTTGTGTCTCAAAGAGCAATATGGTATTTTGATATCAACTACTGAGATATATAATTTCAACATCCTGCACTGCATTACTTCGACTGCTAGGGCAAGAACAAAATTTAACTACCTATATTTATGATTTGAAAGTAATGTATATTACTGGTCAAAAAGGCATGTCATTTGTGTTTCCGTTGCTCTGGTATGAAATACCGGTAAATTGAAATTATATACTCCAAACAATCAAAGCCTTTATGGGAGCTGTCAATCTTTCACATGTTTAACTGTGCTGTAGGGCGAGAACCAGCAGGGTTCTGCAATGTTATTTCCTTAACCTATTGATTAGCATGGACCATATGCTGGTACCCTTTGATAAATTATGGAGCAGATTTTGCCAACTTTTTCCAATTGTGAACTCAGATTTATATAGCAACGGTTCCTTACTTGCCTTGAAAAATAAAAAAGAACGTTTGAGTCAGAACTTCTACATGGAGATAAAATAAGTATTAAACAAGGACCATTCCTGAATTCTACTTTTCTCAGGAGGCTCTTTAAAATACCTCCAGATAAAAGACTTGAATGATGAATATTTGGTTGTTGTTGTACGAAGAGAGTGGTATTATAAGGCACTGAAATCTTGCCCAGGGCCACAACCGCTACAGATATGACATTGTGGGCATGAGAGTGCTGTAACCTTTCAACCTCAAGGGTCCCAGAAGGACTTCAATTTTTCCGCGTATGAATCTCAGTGAATGCATATGGAATGTATCTATACTTTCTCAATTGCGACGGAGCGACCACCAAAGTTGATATAATTGAATAGTATGTGCACAGGGTAGTAAATAGCCTTGCATCTGCTGTACGACTTTTCATCATACTTCTCAAGATATCTTAAAACTGAAACACCTTTGATCTTCCAACAGTACATGCTGGGGCTAATGAATTCGGACAGAAAAGGGGTTGGTTAGACATTCGGTCTTTTGCTCAAAACGGTCTTAAATGTACAAGCTCGATTAATTTTGAAAGGTACAGAATAGGTTATTGAAAACAACACAATGTTTTGACCAATAGTAATGAAGATTTGATAAGAATCTTCTGCGTTGAAAATAGTCTGTTGGCTGTGTTTGAATTGTACATTTATGCCCCACAAGAGATCCGCAACCTTCTTTGTTGGTGGAATGGTGAACTTTCCATTTCCACAACTTTATTTGACCTTTCTATTAATATAAAAACTCAAACCATTTAAAACTTGTCACATCAAAGCCGAAGTAGACTACAGAAATGTATTATCAGATCATGGAATTCAGAGGTAGTGATCATGAATATGTAACCTTTCCCAGAACTTTCTCGTAAGCTACCATAATTTAAAATTGTACTGATGGTAAAAGAAAATATTGTGTTGCTCTTTTGTTACATCTTAATACATATCAATGCGATATTTACTTCAGTGATACTTTAAAAAGACAACAGTGTTTTTGACTTTTAACCGAGCACCTTTGACGAAATTACAGATACAATCTCGTAGATATCAAGTTGCTTCTGAAAAGGCAAAGGTTCTGACACGAGACTGAAAGTAAGAAGATATGAGAGAATAGTATACTTGTCACACAAGGAAAAGGTTTACAGATTGTAATACTTAATTATATACTGGCACTGCATGTATGTTAAGATGGTTACAATTTGTACACCAGTAGGATGAGACAACATGGGGCTTACGTCTTCCAAGTTCAAATGGAGATGTTGAACCTTGTCTGATCATCGTCACATCTGGCCTTTATCTGTCCAATAATGGTCACAATGGTCATTTTCCGAAAACTTTTTGTCGAATATGCAATTCTTTGATTGTAACTCTTTCTTATTAAGTGAAATTATGAGAGGTTTAAAAATATTTATTCCTGAAAACTGGACAACTTGAAACATATTTCAGAAGCAAAGTCATCTCGATTCTTAACCTTTCAGAATATGGCACAGTGAAGGATTTAACAGGTTTATAATGTTGACTTCGCAATTTTGTTCCCATAATTCATATTTGTTACAGATAAAAACCTTTTGTCAGGATTTGTCTGTTTGAAGATGGATTTAGTAAGACTATTGGAATAACTCTTACATAAGATTGAATTTGAATTATAAAATGTTATAATTCCATAACATTTTTTTCACTACTGTGTGTTGATAGCATGTGACTGTCTTTTCTGGAGTAAGAAAAATTTATCTGAATTAATCAATTAGCACAATCTCCGTTTGCGATAATGGAGTTTTCTCTAAATGTTTTCACTGAATTCAGTGACAAAAAAAAAAATAAAAATCAAAATGAGGATAGTGGGGTTGGAACCCAAGACCTCCTGTGTAAGAGACAGAGATGATACCACTAGACCACAGAGACAGAAGTAACAGAGCAGATCCTTATACTGAACCCAATTCATGCATCAGTGATTCCTCACATTCTCTGAATTCACTGAATTCAATGAAAGTTATGCTCCATTTAGAGAAAACTCCATTGGCAAGAATGAGAGACCGTATGGAAAAGTGTAATCAGATGTCAACTCAATTGTGAACACTGGTTTTTAAACTTTTGGATTCTTCTAGATTTCTTTTCTTGTCTCAAACGTTAATGTGATTTAATGATAACGTTTCGATGTGACTTCTGATTCATCAGAAATTTGATAATGTTGCAAATAATCATGTACAGGTTCTCAGTCATTGAAAGCTAAATCAATGAAAAAAATCCTGAAAAATCATGGTTGGTTGAATTCCAGTGATGATTTGCGAATTATGCTCAAGAATGTTGATTACAGATTCTCCGTCCTCTCATGACACAGTCTTTCGTAATGTAAATTTTGTCGACTTCAAATGAGCAATCGTGTAGGCGTTATCTGAAAGAGTTTTGAAAAAATGTTGCTTTCTGTTCAATTTTTGTCTTTGATGTGAATAATATCTTCTGTCATTTCACTGTTAACAAAAGCACAATGATGTGATCAGAAGAGTAAAGCATGAGAACTCAGATTGTGTCTGAGGAACGTGGGTACGCTCATACCAAATTGGGGTAGCAGGGCCTTATCTGTCCCACCTGATGCTCATGGCATTACCCGTTTGACTCAGAATGTTCACTCGTTTGCTACTAGTCAAAGACACAGATAGTTGAAATGATGAGAGGAAAATTGTGGAAAATTGCACAAGATACTTGTAAGTGGCGGTTATTTACCACTTTGAGTCACAAGCAGATGGTGAAAAGATTGCTCAGCTGTCTTGTTTTTCTCCAATTCTATTGTTGAAAAATTTTACTCATGACACACATGTTTTTAAACTTTTACCACAAAAGTAGACAACATAAGAAAAAATATACCACAACAATTTTGCTTTTCAATTTAATTACTCAATTATAGAGACTTTGGTTTTCCGCCTGAAGTGAACATCAGAGTCGCTCAAAGTCAGTTTGGCTCGTGCTTACCAATCATACATATGTTCTGTTGGTTTCTCAGAAATTTAACTGGGAAAAATATACAATTCAGAACTTTGAGTTTTCATAAATAGGCGTATTTACCTCAATGCATCTTGTGGTAAGTGTGCATTTTTTGCTCAAGAACTGTTTATTCCGAATTCTCAACCAGTTACATCAATAGTTTATGGCACATACTTGTGATATATGAATTTTATGTTATGTTATACCATTCGATTCTTATTGCATGATGATTTAACACCTGTTAGTAATCTGATCAAAGTTTTCCAGTTGCATGTTGGTTTTACAAATGACAAAATTGTTAGGGTCTTTCTCTCAACTTTTTTCCCTTGAGGCAATATAGAGCTAATTTTGACTGTTCAGTGAAACAAGTTATTACTGCAAATTATAGTATATCGCTGATATTAAGCCTCATCTAAGCTAATATTGACATAAAATGACTTCATATCCCCTATAATCATGTGCTCATTTCCAGCGGAGTATCCTCCTTCTACTTTGAAGAAGCTCTTCAGGACCACACGATAACATGGCAACAGAGCTTCTTGTCTTATGCTGCAATTCTTTATTGTCTTGTGACCAGAGGCATTTTAGTAGGCAATTCTCAGTTTCTATACAAATTGAGTAATTTTACCAAACAAATTCGTCAACAATTTTTGATTATGATTTATGAGGAACTTTGATTGTTATTTTCTGTTTGGAACCGACTACGCACACTGCATGAGGCTGTAATTCCAATACATTTGGTCAGATGCACGTTTGTGAGAATGCATTACAATGCACTTCCTCTTTGTGAAAACGCTGCCTTTGCTTGTCTACATGATCTGTTGTAATTATTTTGTAAGCCATGAAACACACCTTGGACAGCCAAATGTCACAGATGTGAAGTGAATGTGTATTAAAAATATTTTTGTGAAGTTGTTGGCCAAGGAATGTTAGTTTTTACAAAGGATTTTGTGACACTAATCTGACATCTATAAATGGTAGGTAATAAAGGTTATGACAAATGCTTCAGCCAAGCCACTATGTGTGGCATCTTTCTCAAATCAGTTACAGCTCAGATTTGACCAGGGCTTCCTTTGCATTAGGACCGTTTCAATGAAAAATGTTATCAATCCACCTTCAACTTTAAGGGCTGTTAACCTCTTGTCCAGGGCTTTGGCAGCCTTTGACCCTGTGTCTATCTGCCCTGTCAAACAAACTCTAACCCATGTCCTGCAAAGGTCATGTTTCTCAATACTTCCAAAAATGACTGGGATTACTGTTTCTTTCTTTGCTATTATGCCCACTGACATGAGCCAATATGATGCACTTTGGCAGAATATAAGTCACGGTGATGGGATAAGTGACGCTGGACATTTGGTAACCTCGGCCACCCACGGATCTTACCCCAGCTCCCTGTAACAGGACTCTAATTGACTCAGTTCGAAATAATGAGCCTTTGGAACTAAATTTTCTGAAATGTTCTTTGCGGGGTATGGCACTCAATGGCTGATTTTTAACGTTTTTCTTTTAACAGTCTAACAAACTAATATTGTCAGACATGTACAACTAACATGACCAGACAAGTGGAACTGCAAAGTATCAGTAAAAAAATATCGCAACAACATATGGCACAAACGGGAAAATATTTGGTTATTGCAAATTTGCTTGGCGCAGTTAATGATACAGGTTGTGCCGCACCGAATTTCTCATACTTTGTGAAGATCTAATTCATTGCCCTGTCTTCACTTTCCTTTACTTGAAAGTCCAGACTTCTTGCATGGGACTTAAATGTTGACCTCCTAAAAGCATTTGTGTGTGATCTGAAGTGATATCACGTTATCTGCTTTAGTGACTTTAAAAGCATTTAGTTGAATCACGGTCGTATCCTGATGACATCTCAGCAGTGTCATAACCCTGGCAATATTTTCACTTGGGTGTAATATTCCTTTCTATGCCTCACGTCCTCGCACAATTTGAGGCTTTCAGGTGCCATATTGCTTTGCCAGATCAGTGACAGACCTCTGGACCTGTCAGGAAGAAGACAAGATTCCCCTTCACTCCTCACAAAGCTTTCATCGCGTCCACCTACGACGCTCAATTCGGCATCTTTCATACACGTTCAATACTTGGGAAACATTCCAATCGTTTCACAGACAATCTCACCATGATCCCTTTCTAAGCCAGGATCAGATAACCGTCATGTAGTCCGCGGACGTCACTCTTACTTCGTTTCGGAACCGTTATATCGTGTTGCAGATGATGCATGTTGAGAAAGTACACATTGAAACAATGGAAAATTCTCTTTGATTTAATTTGATTACCGCCCGCATCCGAAGGATGGGGGAAGGTAACAGTTTCAGTTTGTTTGTCAGAGCACAGGGAGTGGGGGGTACCCGGGGTACCCCAGCCAGGTCAGGTTGGGGTACCCCCCCGGGATAGGACAGCAGAGCGAGCACTGACTACGCGGTCACGCAGGAGGACTTTCTTGTTTGTAAATTAATTCAGTTGCTCTACATTTAAATTTGGATTAATCCTCAGAAATTGCAGCCTTCCAGACACAACATAAGTAGGAATATATATCTATTGAGTCACCAAAGTGGAATTCTTCAGTCCTTGATATTAAATCATTTAGCTGCTCAAATGTACCATTACTACAGCAACTGATTTTCTTTGAACACAATAGTTATTCTATCCGAATGCATTCTCTTTACTTTTTTTGCGGGCAAATGAGTCGGTTTATTCAGGGGGTTCTTAGTGTGGTTCTGGTAAATCAGGCTTCATGCAAATTGGTATATGAGCCACTTCTGATTAACTGAGCTGTTTTCCAGCCACATATTTAACATGGAAACTATAAAGTACAAATATTTTAAGGCTGAGATAAGATTTGAACACCGAGCTAATGCGTATCCCCATGATGCTGTCATTATGTGGTCTCTGGTTTGAGAAATTTGATCTTCTTGTCCCGTGAAATTATACTGGTCAGGATTATGATGAATGCACTTATATAGTAAAGATTATTTGATAACCTCTTTTCGTAACAAAAGGCAGACCATAAAACATGTTTGTTGGTCATTTGCAGCTGACAGATACTGATAACACAACATTGAATACATTTAAAGATGACAGTTTGCAAGATTCCGTCGTCTAGATTTGGTACAGCGATGTATAGCGACATCTGAAAAACTGTATGAAAACAAAAAAACAAATTTTATAACCAAATGTTGTTCAAAGCGGAACCAGAATTTCCCGACCCTGAGAACCAATCTGAGACACTTGAACAGCCATGGGCGGGTAAGAATCACCGATACATTTTTCTTTTCGAAAATTTCCTTCGAGATGCATGCTTTTTCAAACAAGTCTTACTTATCTTGAGTGAGCTCGGTTTTTGATTCCGTGATATGTAAAAGTTGACCAAACGTACAGGCGTTGTTGTCACTTTTTGCTGTCATAAGTTTTACAGTCAACATTAGTAAGTTACATAGTCACACACAGGACAGTGCCTGTAACTGTCTAGACATCGACTGTAAAAGTTACAACAGCACCTGTAAAAGTGATAACAGTACCTGTAAATTTTGTCAACTTTTACAGGTGGGTGCTGTTAGTGCAATCAAGTTAACCATCACAAGGGGTAGGGGTGGGGTTGAAATCAGGGCTCGGTTTTACAGAAAATTGTGATTTCGGTAAGATACTGTGAGCCATGGATTTAGATAATTTCTCCAAAACAGGGCTCGGTTTTTGTATTGATCTTAAGACTATTTATGACACCATATACATATACAGCTCCATTTGGCATCATTTACCTGTACCCAAAAACTTATACAGTGCCATATACTGAATACAGCTCCATATGTCAACTATTATGCAAAGTAATGATAGCCATTGCTTGCTTTGTTCCCTTTGCCCCTTTGGCCCCCTTTGATGTTTTTCACAGTGCATAACTATTTATAGTATTCCTTGGGGCAGAGAGGGTGAAGGAAAGGGGGCAAAGAGAGGTAAAGGGGAGTGGAAGTTTTACTAGGTGGCTCATTCCATAGGGATAGACTTCTAGCAGTGCCAACCATTTCTTTCAGCTGAGACTGAAGGGGGCAAAGGGAGTGAAGGGGCAAAGGGGGTGAGGGCAAAGGGAGTGAAGGGAGCAAATGGGGCGAAGGTACTACTATAGTAGGTTTTAGCATCCCCATCACCTGTGGCAACAAAAAGTTCGATTACAACATATAGTGGTTCGGTGTTTCCACCACCTGCAGGTAGAACCAACATCCCATATACATTCACTGAGCCACAAAAGGCCTTCATAGGTCCCCACCATGGGCCCAAAATTTTGGGGCAAAACGACCAAACCAACCACTAAGGTGACTGTAACGAGCCACCAAAAATTAATTTCAACTAACTTCAGCACTTAATGTTTTAGTTTATTAAAGTTGATGAAAATCTATGTCATTCGGTTATGTGTTTTCAACTGTCGGATCATTTTTCTTCGAAGCTCTCTTGTTCGCCTTCACCCAAAATTTCTCGGCATCTTCACTGTAATCTATTCGCAAATAGTGGAATTAAAAAATCAGTACAATTTTTTCTAATTACTCCATGATCGTTATGTCGAAATGGAAATAAGTTTAAGGTTTTGATAAAAACAGATCATCAGTAAAACATACCTTCCAACATGTTATCCTTCGTTTTTTGCAATGCTTCAATGTCTCGCTTTTCCCGTTCCAGTAGATCTTCCAAATGTATTTTGCGTTCCAATTCAAGTGGAATCATTTCGCACAATGTAGAAAGTCTATGTTCATAAATACTTGACTCCTTGCTTGCTTTCATATATTCCTTCATCGCTTCAGCTTTCTTACTCTCCAGGACTATTATTTCTTTCTGTGAAAGTCAAGAAGAATATATCAAATTGGTAATACACTGTATTTGAAACAAACCACCCGCCTTGGGTCAGCTTCATCATCGTCATTAAAAACGGATTGCCACCTTGTTTCGACAACTCATAATTGGTAAAACCAATTAGATATGGGAAGAATGTCCGTACGGCCAAATTGAGGTACTCGGAATATGGTAAAATGGTCACAAATTATTTGTCATTTGGAATACCTAAGGGATTAATTTGCGGATCTGCTTCGCGCAAGGCCTACCTGCACTTCTTCCATTCGGGCCATGTCGCGGTGTGTGCAGAATTGTGCAACTGGTGGCTTTTCTTTCCACCATTCTTCATATTGTACAATTTCTATTAAATCTGTGGTACCGGACGGATCATCTGTAATTTAAAAATATGATATTGTTGCAATGTACTTACATGCTTGAGGAGAGCAAGGCAGCGGACACGGCAGCGTGCACTTTCTACATTGTCCACATTGGATGCATTACATCTATTCGGACAATTTTACTATCCGGACACTTTACTCTGCATACACCAACTGTTCAGAAACGGCCTCCGAATCAATTACTCGGCCACCACCAAGTCCTGTGAGAAATACATTGGTCTTAACTTGCATGTTGGACCAAATCCTATCACAAAGTTACCAAGCCTCCAATAGCGTGACGTGAATTTTTGTGAATGAGAAAAATATTTGTTGTCTTCCGAACTTTTGCAATGAAGCAGTGGCGGCGAGTCTTTCGAATCTAAATCTAGACTGGTTACCAGGGGTAGTCCTTCGCTCACTTCCATGTAAATTATGGCTAATTTAACTGATCCTATGCCCCCCAAGAGAATGAAATGGACAATGAAATTTTCTGAATGTTACTCCATGACCAATTAATCAAAATGTTGTCAGATTTTTGTGAAAATCAAGGGTTTTGGGGGTGTCAAGGTCAAGGGGGTGGGGGGTTATAATGCTGTTTCATATGCAGGGGTTGGTCTTTGAGTTAACTAATTACATGAAATTAAAGCTAAAACTATCAATTTTATATTTTCTGTAATCACAGAGACCAGTTGTTTTGATAACAGTTTATTACTCGTATGGGCGTGCATAAATTTACAACAATAATTGACATGCATTTTACAAATAAATTAATCATTTCAAACACATTTGAGTTCATGCATTAATTTCTATTTGCATACATAACTGATCCTCCAAGCCTTCAAACTTTATCATGAATCACACGACCTGCTAATCCCAATGGTAGGGAGTGATACCTATTTCGCGAAATAAACATGCGCGATAGATGAAGCAGCCAAGGCGAGTAAGGTCCCCTTCATTGTTTATGTACTGTGCCACAGGTTGCACAAACTGACCCTGACTCCAAAAATGTACTGCCATGTCACAGAAGAATACTCTGCGTAGCTTCTTGTTGATCCCTGCAATAGCTGTAAACATCAACTTGTTGTGCTCCTCCACCCTGATGCCCAGCACATTAGCAGACCTGGGAACCGGAGTGTTGCTGCACACGAAAATTCTGCCCTCCGGTATGAACAGTCTGATAGCCCTGGCCAGAGCAGCCAGACCATTTTTCAGTGGCTCCAGTGATTCCTTCTGCTTAATGCACTGGAGAGCAATAACCGTGATAGGGAGTTGCAACCTCACCTCCTGATTCCTGATTGCACTAACCCACTGATTCACATTAGCAAAATTCCTGCTAATGACCACGCATTTCTGATCCTTCTCCGACCAATGCTGCAGCAACATATCCGTGATGATCTGCACACTGGGCTTGACACTGCCTCTTTTAATGATCCACTTTGGTAACACCTCTGTCATGCCTTTGTCCAGTATGGCCTGTCTAGCCATGCGATTGTCCAGCCAGTGTACCACCTTTGGCAGGGTAGCCGTAAGCTCATGTGTGTCCTTGTCATTATCCCAGGGCAATATCTCCCCGGTCTGGAATATGATGACATTATCTGGGTCATCACACTCCATCTGCTCCGACTGTGATGATGAGTCACACTCTCCTGATTCCGGCTCCTGCCTGACTTGTGATGGCGAAGCGGCTGGTGTGTTGGTCTCCATTCGCGATGAGCATGCAGATTCACGTAAACCTGCAGTGAGTACTTCATGGTCCCATACCGTTCCATCCCTCAATAACTTCTCCTCCAGCTGATCCAGATTTTTTGCATTCTCTCATATACCCTCCTCCAAGGTGACTGTGTTCTGTTCTGTACCTGCGAAACATTCCCGAGCAGGCTTGCAAGGGATGTGACGAAAGCTGTCTCGGGACCATTTGAATTGCAGCTTGCTGCCCTCGTTCACTGTTTCTTCGCCTCCCTCTACTGGATCTTCCTGGCAGTCTTGTTGATTCATGTCTAGAATGAAAGCGCCCAAGGTATTATTGTGAATATGCAATTATTGTTCACCATTCGCGCACCCTATTTCCGTGTATGTTGCCACCCCCTGCACCCGTGTATGTCCACTATTTCGGTGTGTCCTGTCTGTGATGTGTTCTGACCCCATGATTAGTGCAACCCTTCCCTTGTTGTACAATAACTGATGCTTTATCACTCATAGGCTTGCTTTGTGAGTTTGTTCAGGCCTTCCACAAAAGCTTTCATGCTTTCATATCTATCATCCATTGACACATCAATGTACCTTTTGTAGGCCTCACTGGCCCAATCACCCAATCTTTTGATCATTTCACCCTCAATGTTACACTGGTAGGTGAATGTCGCTCCTCCTCTGCGTAGCGAATGTAATGAGTAATCCTGATCATTTTCTTTGACCAGTCTTAGCCATTTCCTCATTCTAGCGACCAGTTGATTTGCTGATAGTGCCAGCTTCCTTCCCCCCACCCATATGGTGAAGGCTGGGTCTTCCGGTTGTGCTGGTATCTGATTTATCATGTAGTGCATCCACATGACTGGACATATGGCCTTATTCTCTACAGGAAGGACTGGCACTCTCAATGTTTTCTGTCTGAACTGCAGGTTCTTGGCCCATGTTATTTCAGCCATCATTACTGATGTTGGTCCAGTGGTATTGAAGTCTTGCCTTCTGAACTGCATCTTAGGGTTGAATTCTTCCATAGTGTCTGGTACTAGATTGCTTTTCCTTAGGAACATTGTGAATCCTACCAGATTTGCTACCCAGGCCACCATGTCTATTTGAGCAGTGTAGTCTACTACTCTACTCATTTTTACCAACAGTTCTGGTGTCATGGGGGCAGCCTGTTTAACCTCATGTTCCATGACTCTCTTGAGACCACGTGTAAACATTTGCATTTCCTTCTCTTGTGCATTGGGTATGGGCAGGCCTAGTAAAGCTGTGAATGTCCTTACTGCTGACTGGTAGTTCCCCACTGCATCTGGGGATTGAAATTTCCTAGCCAGATATTGTCCAAACCTACATATCTGCTTGTTGTCTGCTGGAAAGTAAGGTAGTATGAATTCATCACAGAATTTCTGATATGCTGTGAGTTGTACTAATAGGTTCTTTTAAGTAGAGTCCTTCAGTGATTCCCCTTTTGTGTAAGCCACTTCTGCATCCAATAACAGGAGTCCCCATTGAGCTGAAATTAAATTACCACTTATAACTATTTTGCAATTGTTCCTGACCTACTTTTATTCTCTTCAGGCTTTTGTCTTTTGCATAATTATTGAAATTTCTTTTTGACTCTACTTGATGCCACCTGGAGAGCCAGTCTGGTATCCTATTAGAGACCCCACTTATGTGTTTTGCTTTGATGATGAATTCATGTTCTGCTGCTAGCATAGTGATTTCCCTCAGTATGTCTTGTAGTGTCTCCTCCCTACTTGCCCCTTTATTCAGTATTGTTGCCACTGCCTCATTGTCCACATGTATCCAGAAGTATTGCCCCTTTAATGTGGTTGGGCCCCATACTCTGAGTGCTACCAATACTGCTCTGATTTCCAGTTCTGCTATGTTTCTGTTTTGCCATGTCAAAGGGAATCTCCCTCTGAAGTATGCTGAGCCATTAGTTCCTCCAAATCCCTTTTTAGATGCATCTGTGGCCACTACAGTGTCTGATGCAGGATTGGTGTGCAACCATATCAGAGATATCCCATTGTATTGCTGTATGAACCTTGACCACCATGCTGTCTTTCTTTGCTTCCAGAGGTATGCCATGACATCCTGCCTTCAGCCCTCTCATCCAGTTTATTAGTCTTGCAATGAACACTCTGCCTTGTTAAATGCACTTTCCCATGAACTGTAACTTTCCTACAAGTGATCCTATCTCCTTCCTGGTTGCTTTGGTTTTAAGGAGCCATGCCCTGAGCTCTTGTTTGACTTCCTTCAGCTTGTCCTCTGGTATTTCCATGACCATTTCTTGTGAGTCCAGAGTGATCCCCAGGAATTCTATTCTTGTTGTGGGTGGTACTACCTTTTCCAGTGCCACTTCCACTCGGAGCTTTGCAAGTAGTTCTAAAAGGTGATTGAATGCTTTCCATATTGCTTGTTTCTCTTCAGCTCCCAGGAAGTCATCTACATAGTTGAGCAGTAAGAACTGTTGTTGCTGATGTATGTGTCTTATGGCATTAGTAACTCTCTGGGCTATATATGGTGCTGTCCTCATGCCCATGGGAAGCACTTTGTCAAAGAATAGCTGACCATTTATGATGTACCCTATCATTGAGTAATCCCCTGGGTCCAGAGGTAATTGCCTGAAGTATCTGCTGAGGTCGACTTTGAACATCATGGCATCCTTGTCCAACATGTAGATCCTTAGTGCAAGGTCATCCACCCTGGGAAATGTCAACTTGGCTGTCTTCCCCATGTAGTTGTCTTTAATCATTCCATCATTGACTGCCTGTCCCATTGGGAAACTTAGGTCGATGATGACTCTTCTGTCTGTTGTTTGCTTCTTGGGTCTAGTGCTGATGGGTGATATGCCCACCTTCTCCTTGAATGGTATCACCTGAAATGGACCTATCACTGCCTGTTTGCTTAGTTCCTAGTCTATGTACTTCTGTAGTGCTTCTGGATGGTCTGTTGCTCCTTTATGATTCTTGAACGTGCATGCTGGTGGTGGCATAGTGGGGAGCCTCCCTGTGGGCCATCCATATCTCATCCACTCTATTATTTCCCTGTCTTTGTAGTCCCCTAGGAGCTCCTCAAATATCTCTAGGTTCCATTTATGTTGCAAAGGTATCTTTGCTCCAAATCTGTTGGGATACCCTTTGGCCATTACCATGTGATGATTCCTTAAGTCTTCATTTTCTGCTTGCATTCTCATGATTTGTTGGTCTGTCACCTGTATAAACTGGTTTGTTGCTTGCATGTGTTGTGGATCCTCCATTGGGGCCCACTCTCCTTCCCCTTGGTACACCCATCCCCTGGGTTGGAATGTCACCTCCCCTGTGACTGCTGTGTGTCCTAGTGTGTTTGTGCTTTTGTCAGTGTGATCATTGGTCTCCCTACCTGTTCCCTGAGGTGGAGATGTGCTGTGTGGACTTGTGATTGTGATTGAGTTGTCTTGCTTGATGCTCTCCTTGCCTGTTCCCTGAGGTGGAGCTGTGTTGTGTGAACTTGTGATTGTGAGTGAGTTGTCTTGCTTGTTGCTCTCCCTTGTCCCCTGTCCGGTATTTTTGTATTGTCATGAGTGCCTGTATGGGCATGTTTCAGCTGTCTCTGGGTGGTCCTTGGAGACTTTTTCTTTCATGTAACATGCTGCACATATGTGTACCACTGTTCTGGCTACTGCATTGGTACCTACTCCAAACCATGCTTTGTGTGGTGATGGCCTAGTACATCCCTCTGGCTTTTTCCAGTCCCTGCAAAACCACTTCTTTGTGTTGTTGTCCCTATCCACCTTTGGTTGTGTCCTCTGGTGTGTTGCTACTCTCCTGTAGAGTATGGATTCAAATCTATCGAAGTTGTCGGACCATGAGTACTCCTTTGCCTCAATTGATCGGAGTATGACTGCATACATTTTCCATATCAGGGGCCACTCATATCCTCTTAGCTTTGCATATGCCATTCGTCTGAGTAGTCTGAGTCGGCCTAGAATTTGTGCTGGATCCGTTGAGGTTTCAATTGTTCTGAGTTCCCCTGCTACATGGTGCTCGAACTGCATATGCTTGAACTCAATGTCCTCGTCTGCCCAGTCCTCCAGGAGGTTCTTTTGGGGCCATACTTCTTTATGTACAATATTGGCAGTGGTTTTGTCAAGGATACCAGACCTGACCCTTCCAGTGTGTTTGCATTCATCTGTTTCCTCACATGCCCACTCACCTGCCTCCTCTCTGTTGAGTGATGCCAGCCATTCCTCCATGGAGAAGTCTTCCTTCTCATCCGCAATCTCTTTAGCAGTTCTGGTTTTAAGGTTGTTACACCCCCTGCTGTGTCCACTTTGTTTGTGCCTGTCAGAAACTGCCTGAGAGCCTCCTTCTGCCAGTCCCCTTTTGGTGCTGGGTTCTTTGCCTGCAATGCTAATTTTAATTGTTCTATTATGGAATGTTGATCTAACCTGTTTTGTTCTGGCACTGGTGTGGGTTGGCTTGGTGGTTTGATGGCACTGATTAGTGCTTGGATCTCTGGTGATGACTCCAGTCCACTGGTGAGGTTCACTGCTTTTTCAAACATCTCTTTTTGTTGTTGAAGTATATCCTGGAGAGCAATTTTTGCCCGCTCCTCCTCCTGTCTTCTCTTGAGTTGCTCTTCTGTGTCCTGTTCCATAGTGAGTCCCCCCAGTTTTTGCTTCAGCCACCTGATTGGCTCATCTCCTCTCGTGTCTGTGTCCGTGTCCACATTGTTCAATGCTTGTAATTTTTCTTCGTGTTTCTTTGCCTGCTCTTCCCTTGCTTTATTCAATTTTTCCAGCACGAGCTTCCACTGTTCCTGTTTCTGTCTCTCCTTTTCCAACTCATTGTCCAGTTCAGCTCTGGCTACTTGTTGTTGGAGGTCCAGTGTTTGTTGCTTCTGCCTCTCAAGTTCAGCTCTTCGATCGTCACTCATCGTGGGGAGGGGATGTGTCGGCCCTGAACTGTCTTGCATTAGTACTTCCCCTTCTGCAGTTGTTTGTGTATGATATGTAATTGCTCCGGCGCCACTGATGGTTGACGTGTCATGACCCAGATTTGACAGTGTGAGTGCTCTGTTATCAATTGTGTCATGACCTACATGCGGGGTCACGTGTCGAGTGTTAAGTGGCGACTCTATTGTGTCATGTCCATATGCACGTTCGCGTGTGTACTTTGTATTGTGACCGGCGACTTGTATTGTTCGAGTGTTCGCGCTGGGCCTGTGCACTTGACAGGTGAGTCCAATATTATCTGTGCAAGGTTGTCTACATTATTTAGGTCACCCTTAAGTGTGTAAGCCGCGTTCTCCGCTTGGGAACCCGTGGCTGTCTGTATTGCGATGTGTGTTGGTGAGTCAAAACTCAGAATCCCCTTGGCGACCTGTCCCACAACTTTCTCTGCTAGATCCCCTGACAAGTGATAGGCACGGTAACTTGTAACCTTTTGAGCTGCTTCCCTTTTCACTCTTTCCATAAAGTAGGGGTTATTTGCGTGCCTACCTGGTCAGTTGGTTCCGGTCGCTGCAGCTGACTAGCTGTGGATCTGTTTTGTTCTGGTCGTACTGGTTGCAGCTAAATAGCTGATACAAGTTGATTCAAGTCCCGTTGCGGTTAAACAACCGATCCCAATTTTATCTGTGTGTGTAAGTGTTGCAGCTAAAGAGCTGGTGGTACTGTCTGTCCGACATTCTCAAAACAACTGGCTGTCCCTTAAGCATGACACCTTATATATGGTGACCTAACCCCTGTTATGCCTCAATGATTCCTCGGAATGCTCCACTTCACTAAGCATTCCGCTGAATCAGTAAAAGTCCATGTGTGAGTGTGTGATAGATCTAGTTTGTGTAGATCTACCCTTCATAGATGTAGTCTAGATT
>JBCAUG010195657.1:0-19474 GCA_038406175.1 Haplosyllis leylae | reverse complement strand
TTCCTTATCTGAGACAGAGGGGGGGGGCCATGCCCCCCGTGGCCCCCCCCCCTGGATCCGCTACTGGACAAGACATCTGTTTATGAAGACTAGCCAACCACGTGTATGTAGGTTTGGTCTGTACAGCTGTCTTACTAACAATAAAACCAATATTTCGCACAATGCCCTAGAAACAATCCGCGTATTCTCGGAAAATTGGAAGAAATATAGGCTCTATTCACCCACCCTCTTCAAAGGAGTAAAGTCTCTGTAAGAAAAGAGTAAAACATCCTCACTATGCTCATCATGTTGGATAAATATGTACTGCAGATCAGATTGTGCATAATACAGATGGACAAAGCACTCACAGAGATATCATTAGTCAAATGTAGTGATACTTTGTCAGGAATTGGGTCTAGAAATAACGAATAGTCTTGGTCTCTGCATGGCTAGCATGCCAAATCAATAACCTTTTCTTGTGGTGTTGCCTAATATGACTTGTCACATAGATGCTCTTGATTGGGAGGTCAAGACCCACCTAAGCTTCAGATACAATCTAAACAGTCATTTCTAAATTGCTATGCTTGTCCCCACTGAGATAACACAAAGTACTGTCATATCCTGTGTATATACATTTTGCAATCCTCGAATTAGAACAAATGCAGCGGAAATTGTCCGCAAATCTGTGACAGAACATACCAATTTTCATGGAACAATGTGACGACAAGAAGGATTAAGTATCCAAGTCTTTAAATTTTGGATCAAGTTGAGAGTATTTTTACCAGAGGCGTGTGTGGACACGGAAATCATATCTTACTAATATTTTGAGCTAATAGCCCTATTTCTTTGAAAGTATCCTGCAGTTTCATATTAGTTGTATTAAATACGCAAATAGTATAATCCAAAGAAGCACGGTATTCCGGAAAATAGTTTGTACCTCTTGGCGCTTTTGCGCTACTGTCGACAAGAACTGTGGTCAGGTATGGATTACTCCACATTTAGACCACAATAATAAGTAATTTTCAAAACCTACTAAATCTCAAAGCTCCATGAATTTTGGACATTTGAACATTAACACCCCCTTTTCTGTCAAGTCATGGATGAAACTATGCTAAAAATGAGATGAGAACCCCAATTATAAAGAGGATATGTACACTGAATGTGGCAGCTTATTGGCAGATTCTCACATGAAAATCTGCTGCTATGTGTGCATTTTCAAGTGAGAAGGTGTGCATATCGTTATGAAGGTCTCTTTACTTGCAATCTCTCCCATTACAGGGAAATTATTGTATATATCTACTTTTTCGCCAGAACTTTTCAGCACGTAATGTATACATATTTGTTCACAGAAATTCCTTTTATTTAATAAACTTAGCTAATAGTTCATTTCAACAACAATGAAAACAGTTTATCAAGTTTCACTGATCTTAAGTGTACAGACGCTGAGAATCTGTACAAAACATTCTTTCCTTAACTTTTGTACCTTTTCAACATGGGAAAAATATCGACGTGTAATTTTTGTCACAATACTCACGACACTGGAAAATATATTTTAATTACTGTCGTCCCATTTTCCCCACATGTCAGGCTTATCTTCTTTTTAAATTTTTTTGAGGACATGAGTCATTTTCGTGGGGTCACCGACACCCCTGTTTTGGACTTTTGGTGATGTCTGCCCTAGGTTTCAAAGTCAGGGTGGATCCCTTGCGTGCTTTCGCACTTGTGTGATCCTGATTCACCTCTGGTGCGACACCTGCTGGCTGTATAGATGTTAGCATGGTAGCATTTTGGTAAATGGAAAAAGAAATTCAATATTAATTTATATTAAAATCATTCATTCATCTGTTCGCAATTTGCATTCCCTTCTTTATCTTAAAAAAACTATTCCGGCTTCAAGGGACCAAATCCTCTTTAGCATTTTGCGCACACACACCGTGATGCAAGAGACCCATTCTCAGACACGGACTGTAATATCTGCAGTGATTATCTTGGGGTACTTCGAATACAGGCAGGGAAAGGCAAACAATTAATTAACTGTGTAATTATTTCATAATGCATATATCTTACTTGAAAATCATCCATATGAGTTAGTTTTAAAATATGTTTTCACTTTACCCAATACAGCTGAATAAAATACATCTGAAACTGACCAAGTAAGCGCACGAACAAGATCTGTTTGTTCTCGAATAATTTAATACAAGATGCCAGCATTCTCTTACCATGTAAAATGTCATGTCCTCTGGCAATCTTCTTTGAAAGTAATCATGATATTTTCAGAGGATGTATGAAAGGCCTTTTGTTTTTCTTGGCCCTTTTTATAGTTTGTACGTCACTGTATCAGCCACCATTTTGAAACCATACGAAAATGTATTTAGATTTAGAAAAAAATTCGGTCTGAGAACATATTCAACAGGCAAAGCATGACAGAAACAAACGTTATTCATTGTTACCATTTCATCAAAACCAGTTACTTTCATCACTGGGAATGTGCGAGCCCCTAAGACTACTATAATCGCTTACACCTAGTTTGAATTTAAATTTCTTGTGAAAACACTCATTTTCGTCAAACGTATATTGGTCCTAATTGTCGTGGTGTCATAAAGACGAGACACGGTGATGTGTGGCGTGAATGATGGTTTATTGGCAGGGCAACAAGTTGTACATAACTCGGGTAGATTTACTGAAGTGCCCGCTGGTCGGCTGGGGCATGCTATATATACAAGGTCATGCATCGGCCTTGGCCTTGGTCGGGAGGGACTCCGACAGGGGGTTTCATAGAAGTCAGTTGAGAATCCTTTCACAATGTAAGATAATATTTCACTGGCAAAACAGTCTGTTTTGTTTGTGTGTGTGTGTGTGTGTGTGTGTGCTCACAAATGCAGAATGTCGCATTTTGAAAAAAAAAAACTTTAAATTTGGAAATATACTGACAACAAATTTCGGTTCTGCTCACCACAAGTTTTAAAAGGGAACTCGTGGTATTTAGTTGCTTTTGGCTTTAAAGTCTTCTTCACACACTTATATCACGAAAAACTTGACAGAAAGACCAAGTTACCAAGACATGGTAACTTAGCAACCGCATGTGATGCTGACAAGGGTAGAAGAAAGAATGTGAACATTTTCTTGGAAGCTTATTCAGTATGGATTCATTTCAATATCCTTCTATTGAACTGATCGTGGAGACCTGCTACGTTCCAAGCCCAGATGTTTCTTCGATTTTAGTGGCCTTTTTTAGGACTATTTTATCCACAAAGCAGAATTCGGCCATTGAAATATAGACTTCCAACCTTTCATCGAACTTAATTTATTGCGTCATAAAATCTTGGAGTGTCTTAGGACATATTATCTGTGTCCACAGAGAAGGGGTTTCGTACGATTGGACATCACCCTTCTCTGTGGACATCTCTACCTGTCGCTGATAATTGAGGTTTGGGACTCTGTGGTCCCCGTGAGGGGTAACAATTGCTGTGTGCAGGTACTGGACTCTTGTGTGAAGGATAAGGGCAGAGTCAGCAAGATTTGCCAGTGCCCCAGGGTACTAGCTCAAAAGTTAGTCCACCAGAACTGTAGTGAGCTCAACTTCCAGGAAAAAACACAAAACAAAAACTACCGATATGAAAGATGACCCAAAGAATGAGGAATTGATTGATATTTCAAATCCGCGCGTAGCAGTGCGGTACACCTATCATGGGACTACAGAACTTCTTTAGTCAACCTAAATAGCAAATTCAAGCTGCAAGATGACAAAAAACTAGAATCAGCAAAAAACTGAAAAATAAAATAACGTATTTAAACTCCCTTTTACGCATCACTGAAAAGGTGGAGTACTACAAGTTAGCACTAGAATCTCACTTTACTCCGCAATTAGTGAATGTAAGCAACAAAAATTACATCCGCATTCAGGTAGACTGATAGGTGGTTAACTCTGGGGGTTCACTGTGAAGACACACACACATATGGACTAAAGAGTTATCTTGCACAATTTGGCAGTCGTCTTGTCCAGTGGTCAATCTGTTACCTGCTTACCAGGTTCCAACTGACCACTTGTGATACACGGATAGTCTTGTGGTTATAGCCGGTAGCCCTGTGTCAAGGTAAGGTACTCACCTTACATAGTCATAGTGCTGTTGTCAGTTTAAGTACCAACAAACCAATGTGCTTGCAAAGAGTAGTTCCAATTAAGACTTCGGAGGGGTTGATCAGATCTTTAAAAACTTACCTTAGGGTTGCCATTCAAGGTTATGTATGCAGTAGCTAAATGACACTCTGTCCTGGGATTAGTCTGAAGTAATCATATTACTGTGGTGTCGTTGCAGTGGATCTTTGGTCAAAGAAGGTTGCATGAAGGTGTTAACACAAACACAGTGCTGATTGGCTATTTGACTGGTCTGCTGGTAAATTGAAAGTATAAAAATCTTCCTTCTTAATGTCACACACCTAACCATATTAAAGAAGAAAATATTGAGATTTAGACAGAAACAGGTTTGAAGCAAACTTTTCTCAAATGGTGACTATGCCGTCCACAGAGCGCAACATGTTACCTTCGTTGGGTAAGACAGTTGCATTACGTAAGTAGCTTTGTGATTTTCCTTTCTTCGTGAATCTTTCTCGAGTGTTGAGATTAGGCAGGAAAAAGTGCATGGTAAGAAATAACTAAGTATAGATGTCCGGATAAATGTACTACACTGACACAAAGGGTAGCAGACAATCAGTTTGCAAGGTTAAACCTGTTGAGAGAGACTACATAGGATTTACACGTGAATGATCAGTGCAGACGAGACTCGTCTTGAATTATGCAGTCGATATTGGAAGGTAACGGCTTCAGTAAGAATCGAAAAGTTTCATAACATTAACCAATTCAAGTTGTTCCAAGATTTACCAATCCTTTTTGATTCCTTCTTTACTGCCACTAAGCTGCCTGCATATCAAAGTGTAAGGAAGATACAATAAAGCGGTTTCTTATGTGCACTTTTCTTGGTAGTTTCTTATGAGTTTGCAAAATGATGTTTGTAAATGTCACTTCCTATGGAATTGCCTCACAGGCTGTTTCTAATGTGATCTCTCAATTGACAGCTTACCTTAGAGATGCAGTGTAAATGATAAAGGAGCTTGTTTTTATAATGCTAACACCTTGAATAGTAATCCAATAACTATGGTAATGAAACCTATCAAGAATTCATGACCATAGACCATAACTCATAGACTGCTTCACCAGCTACATTGAATTAAATCTTCTTACATCTTTATGACCTAGGCAAGCTTAAAGCTAACTTATCTTTTCTCCATCATAACACTTTTTGGCCAGGTATGGTAAGATGATATATTTGATTTTTGATGGGGTAAATACTGGAATTAATGTAAATTTGACATGTTTAGTTTGTTAACATTGATCATGGAATAATCTGTTGCATCTTCAGAAGCTTGCGATATCTATGTAAAAGGAATGAAATCGGAAATACTCAACTCCTACTCAATCTTAATATAATAAGCCGGACGTGTTGTGAATATTTGTTGTGATATCATCGAACATTTCCTTTGCATGGAAGAATGTATCAGAATAGGACTGTCCCAAAGGAGACTAAGGATACTTTGCCGGTAGTTGCCCAATTGAAATTCCAAATGGTTGGTTACCTGACATAATTTTAAGAATGTTGCAGGTTTTCTTGGGAACCAAGTTGTCATGGAAATGTCAAAAAACGGAGATCAGCCAACATTCATACCTTGCCTTGAACAATCAAACGTATGGCAGTGCTAATTATGACAATACCCGATCAATGATTGACCATTGGCTGGAGAAATTCTTTGTACTGCAGTCGTAAAATGTGATGCTCAATTGATGAAACTATTACTTTAGCTTACAAAGTTGAAACACTTCCAATCCACACCGAATATTCCTTTGACGCCAAATCCACTTACATATCCTTACAACATCTTTCAACGTGTGATACTCATGGTCCTGAGTATGTTGTTATGTATCTATAAATTGAGGCCATTTTGATTGCGGTAGCAGATATTTTCTGCTGCAGTAATTCCATTTGCGAAGCGGACCTGCCAGATTGTATGATGGAGTGTTGTCAGAATGAAAGCAAACCAATGCTATGGATTAAAACTCCATTCTTCAAACGGAAACTATGACAAGACTCGTAAGATTCAATGACTGAAAACCTTCCTCGTTTTTATATTTGCAGTTACCCGAAGAAATGGTCTAACTGGGGAATGATTCATGCTCATAAACCAGTTTAAAGATGGGTCACAAGAAACCGAGAGTGAGCCCTACATCAAAGGGACCTTCAAGAGGAAAGAAGCCAGCCCACAACAAGAGGGACGAGCCTTCTACAACACCCCCAACCAGATACCTCAATAAGAATTTCTTCTTTATAGGCCTCCTGACTGGTGTTCTAGTGCCTTCCTTCCCCTATATTTGGCAATACGTAAATCAGTTTGGCATCATTCCGACATTTAGCACTAGGGAAATTAAAGACTTCAAGGCCCCCAGTTTACCAGAGTATGAAAGGTTTTCGCTTTTTGAGCCATATTCTGTTGATTACAAAGAAGTACTGAGAGTCAGGGAAGAAAACATGAAGAAATATCCATATCATTACAATAAGTATGGCATTGATAAGCGGTCGGGCTTGAGCCTTCAAGAATTTTGGGATGTCTACGACGGTAAATGGTAAGTATTCCATTTGATAACTGTCATGTGAACCGAGTCTTTGAGGAAGTTTCTTTTCATGTTTTGGTGTTTTACCCTTGCGTATATTTTGCAGTATGTTTACCCTTCCTGGTTATTTTTAATCCTCAGATCAATACCTTCATGTAATAGATTCTTCGAGTTAGTCCGCAAGAACAAAGATCATCAATCACTTACATGATGTTGTTTTTACCTTCAGAGATCATGTCTTTGTCTTTCTCATTGTTTTAATTTTGGTTGCTTTTCTTCTCGCGCCATAGACGGGGGTGCTTATAGAGAGGAAGAATCATAAAAAAAATCACTTATGTGGCCATGAAGTTTTTTCGGAAAGTACAGCCGCCAGTAACTGTCAAACGTTCGGAAGAGCTATTGTTTTGTTTTTAGATAAGTAAAAAAATTGGAAGAGATGTCTCTTTGTAAGGTTTTCAAAAGAAGAGATTGCCAATGACAAAGGGAGTTAATTTATCTTTTGCAGAACAAAAGTGTTAATCAAGTGAGATCATAGGGTGAAGTAAATCTCTGCATGGACCAATAGTTGGAATTGATAATCCGCAGATAAGCCTGGTGAATCCGGAGTCTCTACAACACTCTGGAGTAATCAAGCCAGAATTTATGGGCAATTTGGTCTCGTAACGATTGTAATCATCATTGTACTACAGACATTGTACAGTAGTGAGACTGAGAGCTATCTTTTCCAATTTCTTTCTTGTTATCGGCACGATAGGCGCTTGTTACACGTAATAGAACTATATATCTTTGTAATTAGGTGAAGCAATCTGTTCAGAAGCTAAAACATTTGACAAAGAAACTCATAATTTCAGTCGTCTGGTATCAATGCTTTAAAGTGTAATCTTGGAAATGTAGAAATATTCCTTCTTTGCGGGAAGCTTGCTTTCCCCTTTTAAGTATTATTTTGCATGTTTCCAAAGAGGTAGACAGAAGCTAGATGTCCAGTTTTCATAAAACATTACTAATGTGTCAGAGATCCTGTATCCTGACCAAGGGTGACAATAAATCAGTCGGCATATCATCTTTATTAGGCACTTATGTATGTAACTGTCATACCTTAAGCAGATAGCTCTCGGTAACTGTGATGCGAGGTTACCCTTTGCACAACTCGGAATATTACATGCTGCTGTTGAACCGACTTGGTATTTTTAAAGATCTCTGCGGAACTAGTAATATTACGCCACACACATTGTCTGTGAGATACAGCTATCTGAACACTTGTAATACCTTACTTTCATTAATGGAAAAAAGCTTCTTACCCCTATGTAAACAGACATTTATCCCTAGTTCTGACAATACACACATCTTTTAAGAAGAACAGTTCTCCAATTGAAAAGAAAATGCAGGAACGATTCTTGAAAACGTAAATCTAATACAACACATTAGAAAATGAAAGGAAACTATCGCTTCGCCTTTACTTTTGGATTAGATGCTTCGGTTGACGCTCTGCAATTACTTTGGCATCTGATTTTTGAGTGAAAATGGAAAGAATAAATGTAGGTTGTCAGATTGGATAACAGAACACTTTGACATGTAATTTGGGGGTTGTGATCTTTCCATTTGTATGGAGCAGATATTGATGAATCCTTGATAGATCCAGGCATTCATTTCAGATATTGCCTTTCCAATATTTGTATATATTGATATTAGTATTGGTGGAAGCCTCCAGCATGAAGAGCCCAATTGTTCTCATTTTTGATCAGGCTAATGAATATAATGTTGAATACGCGATATTTCCGAAATCCATTCAACCCAATGTAATCTGTATTTGACACTTATGGTAAAAAGGACAAACATTTCAATGCAAGTGCCGATGTATGGGGTACCGAAATATTTGTTGACCAATATACAGGAGGGGGCACTTGCAAACCAGTTTCATGCATTTCATTCAATTTCATGCAGTTCTGAAAATTTGGAAAATCGTATGTTTTCACCGACGCCGAGGATAGCGCCCCCCCCCCAAAAAAGAAATAAAATCATGATCTACCTTTGATGTTATTAATGTTGAAATTTTTAGTTACACAACTCATTTTGGAGAAATCCTTCCATAATGGTATTGTAATTTTCTCCCATGAAGTTCATGTGAAATTTTCCCGCACATGTGTAATACCAGAATAGAAAGTAGATGCAATGATAAGCTTTTGAACTAAGGTTCTGGCTGTGGACATTCGCGTATCTTTTGGCATTATGGCCTTAAATACCGGTAGAACAAAGTATCGGAACAGAAATGATGTCTCATTACAGGCAGATGTTAAATGGAGACATTGCCTTTAAATATGGGCAGATGTTTTGGGTTTCCATCAAAGTTGCTTTTCTTAGAACAATTATTTGCGAATGCTATTTCCTTTGAAATATTGTTTCATCCTTTAAGTTATTATTTTTTATTTTTCACTTAAATGTAACTGTTGCATTATTACTAAAAGCATGCTGTTATCCTGGCCAGGCCAGTCATTGTCACAGATGTTATTCCGACTTGGGAGGCAGCGAACTGGACTCGTGACTTCTTCAAAGATAATTATGGCAAAGAAAGAGTCACCATGAAGGCTGTAGATGTAAGTAGACCATATATTATTGATCTTCTAATGGGAAAGGCAGAAACCCTGCATATCGAATGTGGTACCATTCTCTGTAATTCTCATGAGAACACAGGAGGCCTCATGCATATTATCCTTCTCCATCGAGAAAGGAAGCTCATTTTCCTGGCGAAAAAAGGTGAATGAGTTGAGAAGGAAGATATGCCAAATTTGGAGATTCCCTTGTCTGTTTTCAGCATATAGCAGACACTGCTATTTCAGCCGTGCTGCCCGACTATCTACACTTCAGTCCTGACCTACTCGATGATCTTGGTGTCTATTCACAGGTGATTGTGAAACTGACTGAGAATACATCTTCTAACATTCTTTGTGCTACTCTTTTCCAGATTGATTCTTCTTATAGCTGGCAAATGAGATTTCACCCATTAAAAATAAATCTATTTCACCTGAAGAGGATAGGGCTAGTTGAAAGAATGGCTTGAATCACAAAATGAAAGAACAAAGAGATGAAAAGCACATGAAATTAATAAAATGCCTTGTGGATATTGAGCAACAGCTTTTTTAAAGAATCTGTTATTCATAACTTTTAGAATGGATTGGCTGGAGCAGTTAGTTTAGCACTGCCTTTGGAGCTTTTCTACAAAAATACTCATGAAGCATTTCCAACGAAATGGACTTACATTGAAGATGAGTTGTTCATACCGATGAGACCAAACTTGAAGAAGGATATTGGCGACTGTGTAAGTATACTCTTAGATTTCTGCGGTAAAATTCTGGCAATGGAAAAATTTTACAGATAGCATGCAAGTACAAAAAAGTACAAATTTTATGTGTCCAGAAATATTTGGATGAAGACTACTTCAAGGTATTCCCACCGGAAGTTCGACCTTGGGACGCCATGCTGCTCTGGGGAACAAAATACTCTCGCTCATCACTTCACATCGATCCCTACAACTGGACAGGGACTAATGCCGTGTTCAGTGGCAGAAAGAGATGGAAGGTAGAGATATTTTTCTTCAGGGAAGCATCTTCTGTGGATAAGGACGTAATCTTTCCAATGCTTTTAATAAACTGGGTTTAAAGATAACATAAGAAATTCCCAAGAAAATTGTAATCTTTACTTTCGTCCACTTAAATAATTCAATTCAAGGAATAAAGCCTGTCATGTTTAAGGCATGTCATTCAAGAGAGTTGTGATAATATTGAAAATACTTCGTTACTATGAATAGATTCTTATGTTTTCAGATGTACCCTCCAGGACAGGATCATCTGTTAGATGTATTCAGAGGAAGAAAATCGGGGTTTCCTTTAGACTGCTACAAATACAACAGGTAATTGATAGCATGTTGTGAATTCTGGCCATTTAAAGATGCAGATAGTCGCAATGTTGAATGATGTTCCAAAACCGTGAGTTTCCTTTTTAGCCCAATAGACTCCTTTGATCCTGACCTTGATAAATACCCAAAGTTCACCTTGACGACCGCAATAGAATTTGACCAGCTGCCAGGAGAGTTGTTACTTATACCTACTGGTTGGTTCCATCAGGTAAGAACCCACATCGTTTAGAACTGATGAGAAAAGACAAAAATCTTACTTTTTGTACAATAAATTGAATGTTTGAGTATATTCGACAATAGTACTGTCGTATAGGCTTATTGTCATCCAGATTTTTACGTTTACTTTTCGTGTCTGCACAGTCAGTGGCACAGAAGCATTATTCATTGCGAAAAACAATTTTAGCTGTGCAGATTAAATTCATTATTATTTTACCAGCGCGAGGAGTTTGCCAATGAATAAAGTAATAAACCCAATGGGACCTGAGATCATACATTTTAATTCAAAAGCTAGGGCAACTATTTGACAAACAGAAAGATATACTTTGTTTGAACGAAATTTGGATTCAAGTCAGGAGAGAAGTTGGTCTACTTATTTACGCCGGAACTGCTTCCCAACTACATTCAGTATGTATTGAATTGATATCGACATTTTTGCATTAAGTGCAATTCAAGTCAACATAATCAAATTGTACATGGCATATCAGTGCTCAAAGGAAGTAATTCCTCTGCATTCGATGTTGTTGGACGATAACAGGGTGGACTTATCTGTGGAAACTTGGGAAATGCTCTTCAGAGACATGACTCTTGGGATAACGATACAAGTCAGTTCAATTGAAATCAACAATCCCCTGACGAAGGCTATGCTCTGTGCTCAATGTTTCATTTCAGTGCATTGCAGAGAAATTCTGCTTTTATAATATTTTTCATTACTGAAATGCGGTTCCCTTCGTTTTTTAACAAAGAACAAAAATGATATCAGTATTTCACTTCATTTTGCATGTCTACAGTACCAATCAATTTTGCCCACTTTGAATAAAAATTCCATGGATAAAACTGCGAAAGTGATTTCTTGAGCATGGATACAAAATATCATCTGAAGTCACTGGCGCTATAAAATCAACATGCCTTTGAATACGTGGCAGGAAGCAAATGCAAATTAGACTAATTTGAAGAACTAATAGAATATTAAATATTGTGTAACCTAGTTTGGGGATTACAAAGCGGAAATTCCGATTTGCCTTCAGTATTTGTGACTGTAGTGAAGGATGTAAAATCACCACACTAATTCTGATGGCGCGGAAGGGGATTCGAAGGAAAACACTTTTTAAGTAACCATAATGAGTCCCGCGATGTCTTAGTAAGGATGTAAAACTGGATTAGAACCGTTTGTGTAACAGCTCAGACCACCAAGGCATACAAATTAATCAATTTCTGGCGTAATAGCTTGCTGAAGTGCGTGCGCCTCAGTATGCCTGTGGGATGTATTGTTAGCAATCAACAGTTATTCACCGTGAATGCTTCTCAGCACTTTTGGCGAGAGTTTCCAATTTTCCACCTACTGTGTACAGTGGTTCCTATTTTAGCGGAGATGAGCAAACGTTGCACGGAATTTCACAAATATCTCACGTCACCTGAGTCCCTTGTCGTCTCCTCGTAAAGAATACGATTCTCTAATATCACGATATTAGAAGCGGATATCCCTGTGATGATCTTGGACAATAGGTTAACACTCGATGAATCGAGCGAGTATTTATGTGCACTCAGAAAGCTGTTCGTTGTAAGTTGGCATTTAATAGTAAGGAACACATTTTAACATTAGAGGGAATCGCTTAGTGCCTCTCATCAACGAAAATTACACAGACTAGATGTAATCTGCATTTTAACATTTCGCTGATTGTATTTGTACAGGCGTTCAACGCAGAAGAGACGATTGCAATATCAAGTCAAGTGATGAACACGAACAACGTGAGGATTGTCCTTGAAGAAGTCCTGAAGGTTGGAAACGTTGCCAGGAGTAAACTGCCTACAGAGATTGACAAAATGTCTCCTGCCGATCAAGTAGGCATTTTAGAATTGTATGTTAATAGAAGAAAAATTCACAAGAAACATGATTAGTCTCAAATGATTCGAAAACTTTGCGTGTAATGATATTAAACTTGAGCACAATTTGATTAGTAAATGATTACAGTAAACCTTTTAGGAATTGTCTCAGATTTTACGTTTCTATATCGATTCACTTTCTAAATTTAATCGGAATTCGGTACAGGGCATTTCTAAGATTTGTGACATTTGTCCACAAACGAACTGTTGAAGAAAACAATACAGTAGATGAAATGGATCTATTATATTTTACATCAAAGGTAAGAACAGTGATGTCGCTGTTGTCAGGAGATATCATCAGACGAGGCAGAGAAGTCACAAAAGATGCACTGGATCAAGTCTCAGGACAGAAGAAGGTCTTTCCCGATGGACAAGTCCCAAGAAAATAAAGTAAAATTGACAACGTGTGACTCACCCACTGTTTAATTATGTAGTTTCCATTCATCGTAAAATCAGAACTTGAAGAAATCCGGTATTTTACATCAAGCTATTTGTGATATCTAAATCGAGCGGCTGTGAACATTATTATAAAGTTTTGTTTGCTAAGTTCCAGGTTGAGCAGACATAACCATATGACCACTGTTTTCTTATTTTGATTTATGAACATCTTAGTTGACGTTATGAATGAATGAATACTCACTCCATCGGTATTGGAAGTGGATTATTACTAAGTTTGCATTTCTTAGAAAGATCAAGCGACCATAATTTACTTTAGTTTGTCATTATTATGGTAAACAAAAAAGACAAGAAAGTCCTCCTTCGTGAACGCAAGAGGCATACCACCTGCCGCATAACAAGTGCTCGCTCTGCTGTC
The DNA here is from genome assembly GCA_038406175.1 of Haplosyllis leylae. NCBI lineage: Eukaryota > Metazoa > Annelida > Polychaeta > Phyllodocida > Syllidae > Haplosyllis > Haplosyllis leylae. The sequence goes on along the minus strand of JBCAUG010195657.1, from coordinate 6,010 downwards.
CTATCCTTGGGGGGGATACCCCAACCTGACCTGACCGGGGGGTACCCCTCCATCTTGACCTGGACCTGGGGGAGGGGCTTGGCTTGGGGTACCCCTCCCCCCCCCCAGCTGAACCTGGCTTGGATACCCCCACTTGGAAAAGTAATATCTAGTCACAATTATTTTGTCGCGTATGTATTAAATATTCAGTGTATCTTGACACTTCCTCGTTCTGGAGTGTCGAGATTTTTTTTGTAATGTAGTAATTGCAAACTATTAAATTCCAATTTATCTTAATTTACACCGAGCATGATTAAATTTCACTTTGAATGTGAGTAATGCGATTTTCTGTAATGACGTATCAAAAGGTATTTACCCATCTTGTAATGTCTTTCTTCCAAACAGTCACAAAAACAATACTCGAAGACTTACATACGTCTGATGTCACTTTAATGAACGCTTACACAGAAATGTTATTTACAGTTGAATATTAACTCATTTTTCAGAGCAGCCGATGAATTCAGGCAAAATCTTTGCTTTATTAATGTATTGTAGTTATTAAAATGCAGAAATATTAAGGTTCCAGGATTTTTTTGCAAAGACGTTAGATTAAATAATAGGAATTAGGAGAAAACACTTAATTCAGATCTGAACATTCTACCTTAGTTCTAACATTTTACATGTAATATTTATGCAATAAAATATAAGTCCATGATATTTTGTATCATGGTTTTCTCAGTAAAAATGCCGTTGCTTTTGCTGTCACGTTTTCATAACGATGTAGCTGTTGTATTATTGGCAGAGTTATTCTTTAGAAGTCCGCTTAATATGTGTAAGTGATGATATCATATGCCTAAGTGGAGCTGTGTAGAGAGACAAGCTTTTGTCCAGATGACATTACAACATTTCCCTGTGGACCAGTCTTGGTGCGCAATTGGTCACTCTAAATCATGAAGTGACATAGTCGACTTCAGCATAAGCATCATAACACCCAAATTTATGTCACGTTATGATGAGGCACCCATAATGAGATTTCAGTCCATTTACTTTGGATTCCAACTCCCTTGGCAGAATATTGAAACAAAAAACTCTTGCGACGGTGTCACTCGAAAATTCACGCGATGTCCAGCATGAATGGATCATGGTATTTTACATGATGTACAGAGTTTTTGTGTATGTCACAGACAAAATAGTTTCATCAAAATCGGAATAAACTAATGAAACTTTCACAGATACGATTTACCTAACCATCGTTTGTTATACAGTCGCCTGTTCACCAGGCAGCCACTTCATAAAACCATATGCCACCCATGTCATAAGTCTAGAAATAAAGCATAATGGCTCCAGAGATTTCATATCCAATATTGTCTGATTGGCACTTACAGATTGACTGTAGGGAACAAGCGACTGTTTTATGAATATAATTGATTGTCTGTCAGAGGAAAAAAAGGAAATATCAATAACTTAGGAAAAGACGGGTCATTTCACAGAGGTTTCATTTTTAAAATGCAAATGTTTACTTTTCACTGACTTCTTCCACTACTATTTGTTTTCTTGATCTTTTCATTTATCAAACAAAATATGAGGTACATTACAATTACCTAAGCTCACCTCACTGTTTTCTGGAAGTTGGATAAAGAATGTTCAAATCATATTAATAGTTCATGAGTGAATGCATGCATGCAGATTGTCTTCTTTTTTCCCAAAGTAGAAATTAAAATCTGACACCAATCTCTCAAATTTGTAAGAAGTCAAGAATCAATTATGTCTTGACAAACCACCAGGCTACTACCGAAATCAAGAACATTTATTTTTACGCCAGTCCACTTTGTGCAACAAAGACTTAAATAAAGACAGAAATATAAATTAGATCCTGTCACGTAAAAATAAATCCCTATCTGTGTCTAACACCTGGAATTGATAATCCACCAGTAATCTAGGGCCCTCCATACAGCCAATCAGACTTCGATTTATGCCTTGGTTTGTCGCACACATTTTCACTAATTAACGTAATCACAAAAGTTCCTTGGGAACAAAACTACTATCTTGGGCCACGTAATCACAGTTCTGTAAAAAAATCTATTGTCAGGTACGGAACATCCCTGGTCAAGATACTACTTTGTCATGATTTGCTGAATTGAGCGAAAGTTATAAAGACTCTTGAACGGGAAACAGCTTTTACTTGACGCTTGCTTATCCCCCAAATAGTGAATGTTAGCAGAAGATTAGAGCAGTTTGTAAGTAGAATGAGAGCATCAAGGCATACAAATTAATCAATTTGTCCTCACTGAAGCTGTTGAAATGTCTTGTTATGGCAGAAGCAAGATATCAACACACATCATCTTTAAGGTCCCTACCGTGAAACTTCATATCATGCAGGAACATTTAGTAGTTACCATGTATCTATTTTTTCTCGGTTTTTGTGGCACTTCTTGTACTTTTGAATGCACGCATTTTGAAGCAAGTGAGCAGTGGGACATTTGCAGAGAAGACATGATTTGACCATTAGTGGTTTGCATTCTGTCAATGGTTCACGGAACTCACCTGTCAAGCAGAGTTAGGCAACCTTACCCTGAGACCCATTATGATTTCTACATAAATTTGAGTCCTTCTGCTTGAAGTTTGCGTTTCGGGACACGGCTGTTTGAATATATTTTCCATAGAAGAGTTATGGCCACTCTACATGCAAGGGATAGACAAAATTAAAGTCTTAAGAGGACTATCATTGGTGGCTCGTTAGAGTCACCTTAGTGGTTGATTGGCTGTTTTTGCCCTGAAATTTTGGGCCCGTGGTGGGGACCTACGAAGGCCTTTTGCGGCTCAGTGACTGTATATGAGATGGGGCTTGTACCTTGCAGGTGGTGGGGACACCTAAGCACTATATGTTGTAATCAAACTTTTTATGACCTAGTGTGGTTGGGACCCAAAAACCTAGTTTATAATTGCCTTTGCACCCTTTGCACCCCTTCACACCCTTTCACACCCTTTGCACCAACATTCTCACCCCTTGCACCCTTCAATCCCCTAGTGTGGTGGGGACCCAAAAACCTAGTTTATAGTTGCCTTCACACCCCTTCACACCCTTCACACCCCTTTGCATCCTTCACACCCCTCGCACCCTTTGCACCCTTTTGCACCCTTCACACCCTTTGCACCCCTCGCACCCTTTGCACCAACCTACTCACCCCTTGCACCCTTCGCACCCCTTCACACCCTTTGTATCAACCTTCTCACCCCTTGCACCCTTCTCACCCCTTGCACCCTTGGCACCAACCTTCTCACCCCTTGCACCCTTCGCACCCTTTGCACCAACCTTCTCACCCCTTGCACCCTTCTCACCCCTTGCACCCTTTGCACCAACCTTCTCACCCCTTGCACCCTTCTCACCATTCTCACCCCTCACACCCTTAAGGAAGTTACAGGCAAATGGAGCTGCATACCAAAGCAAGCAAAGGGGCAAATTCTATACTAGGGTTTAGGGTGTGTAAAAGTGGGAGCAGGGGCTATGATTTGGATAGAGGAGACCAAGACAATTCCAACAGTGAAAGCAGATTGAAAATCGGACCATTATTAAGGAAGTTACAGTATATGTCTCCGTATATGCCACCACATGCCTTTGTATACACCACCATTTTCCTCCATATACACTGTCATGCACCTCCATATACACTGCTATCTGCCTCCATACACATACCATATGCCTCTGTATATGCCACCATACACCTCTGTATATGTCACCATATACCTGTTTATATACACTGCCATATGACACTGTATATGGTGCCTAATGTAGAAGTACATTTGCCCCCTCTCTCCCTTCACCCCTTCACCCCACTTTGTTTCACTTTGCTCCCCTCATCCCCCCTTGCTCCCTGCACTCCCCTTTGCTCCCTTGACCCCTTTTGCCCCAGGAATACTATGATCCATGGAGACAAATCCAACAGTGGGAGCAGATTGAAAATTGGACCATTATTAAGGAAGTTACAGGCAAATGGAGCTGTATACCAAAGTAAGCAAAGGGGCAAATTCTATACTAGGGTTTAGGGTGTGTAAAGATGGGAGCAAGGGCTGTGATTTGGATATAGGAGACTGAGATGAATCCAACTGTGCAAGCAGTTTGAAAACCAGACCATTATTAAGGAAGTTACAGGCAAATAGAGCTGTATACCAAAGTAAGCAAAGGGGCAAATTCTATACTAGGATTTAAGGTGTGTAAAAGTGGGATCAAGGGCTGTGATTTGGATAGAGGAGACCGAGACGAATCCAATGGTGAAAGCAGATTGAAAATCGGACCATTATTAAGGAAGTTACAGTATACGCCTCTGTATGCCACCATATGCATATACACCACCATCTGCTGTATACGCCGCCACCCACAGTATATGCCGCCATCCGCCGTCGGGAGCGAACGGGCCACCTTGTGAAACTTTCACTGCCTGATATTTATCTCCTCGATTTCGGGCTATTTCCCAGGGGTGTGCTCGTTTTCACGTTTTTTTCCAACTTTTGAGACAAGCCGTGCAGATTCCCAAAAGGTGCTCGTTTGTTCAAACCGTGCAAGCCCATAGGTGACAATGTTAAAAGTTTTGCACGGTTGGGTAGAACTTGCACGCCTATTTTCTGATCTTGCACGGTTTGATCGAAAATTCTTGAAAACGAGTACACCCCTGGACATAAAAATTGAAGGGGCAAATTGCAAGTGATGCTTTTGAGAAATTTGCACTAATCTTTTTCGATAGATCCTAATTGAGGTTTTCACGATAAGCAAATAAAGAAATAAAATGCTAATTTTAAGAGTTATCACAATTTAAAGGTAAGGGTTATTTCATACTTCCATTGCTTGCTAGATTGTGTACACTTCATCAAATAATTAACACGTACAGTCGTGTTTTCCTATTTTGTGTTGGATTCGTTTAGACGAATTCAACTAGAACCAGTCTTTTGGAAGTTTTTCTATGTCTCTCACTCACAGTTGATACTTTGGTATAATGGTCAGCATGACTTCATCAGTAGATTCAGGGTTCAAACCTCGCAATATTTTTAAAATTACACTATTTTTTGAATGACGAACTTTAAATTCGAAATAGGAAAAAGTCAAATAGCAAGGAGTAAAAACACACTTCTAGATCTGTTAGAAATGTGTATCGTGAAAACTAGAATAACCCATAATTTCAAAATTATTTTGTCCGTAATCATTTACGTTGTTCACTTGGTGCGATGAAAAATAACAAAATGCACTTTGTACTAAAATAATATTTTATTATTCGATGTAATTACAAATTTGCTGATGCTTGACTTCCGCTAAAGCTTCTGTATCTATTTATGCATATTTGAATGTATTTTACAAATCTCTAACTAATGGCATTTCCATTCGATTAAAACGAGCTGGAATAATTAAGAGATTACGGAATTTTTTTATGTTCATATACAGTGCTGGCTAAATTGCTATGGTGTTAAGCAAACGGTAATACACTAAACAAAATAACTTGCTTTTGAGGGTTCATGACTAATTTCCTAAAAGAAATTTCCAAAGTTGTAAAAGCAATAACCCAATCCATTAAAGCGGATACAAAAGGCAATTAAAATTCAAGCAGTTGGTAAATCCCATTAAAATTAACCTGTCACAAGGATTTCACACACACAAGAACATTGCTGCGTTTTAAACTCGGAAACAAGAATGCTTAGAAGCATTGTGTCGCACCGCACTTGACTTTGTACTTGGTATCATTTAGGCTCACCAGATATATAACTGGATGAATGGCTAAATAGCTAGAGATAGATATCTAGCTGGCCTAATGGATAGCTAACTAGAGAGAGAGAGGTAGACAGGTAGTTAGTTGCTTAGATAATAAACATCAGTTGCCAATCTCCTGGAACATATTGGTTTTTAATCTTTTTGAAAAGAAGCATTTTTCAAATTTGATAAACAAGTTTTGTCCAAAAAAAAAAATTCAGGGGTGTGCTCGTTTTCACGTTTTTTTCCAACTTTTGAGACAAGCCGTGCAGATTCCCAAAAGGTGCTCGTTTGTTC
>JBCAUG010195547.1:0-19476 GCA_038406175.1 Haplosyllis leylae | reverse complement strand
GTCAGCGGTTACGGCTTGTGTATATTTATAGCCCTTTATTAAGGGAGAATGCGGTTTACCCTCTCGTGGCTATTTCTGCGGTATAGTTAAGGTAATCGTATACCGTATTACCTTGCATTAATGTACGTGAAAACTTGCATTAAAATCACCCTTATTTCTCTTCTCCTGTTTGGTTGAAAGACGAGAAGTTCATTTGCGAAGTACAAATTGTTAAAAGATGGGGTTGATGGAAATTCTGAGATGCTGAAGATTTATCAACCAGAATTGATCCAGATGTCAAGTTGAATATTTAGACAAGATCATATTCTCAAACTTTTAAACATTTTGGTACAAGGTTCGTAATAATGTAGAAGGCGTCTCTCTTGGCATTTCTGAAAATTTTAACAGAGGTAAAGAATCTAAAATATACGTTATGTTGCAATCTACAGAGCCTGTTCCTGTGACAAAGACATATTACTGAACACAAAAAGATCAAAATCTGGTTGATAACAAGCATTACAACATCCTTTTTTTAAACTAGCAACAAGATCATTATACAATTAGATGAATTAGCCGCACACGACACCATATTTCTCGGGTTTCTAATGATAGGGTAAATTTTGACCCGGACTAAGTTGTGAGGTTTCGGCGACATGGTGCGACATCACAACAAAAATTACTCTGCAGTTTCATCTGATTGCCCTTTTTGAAGGAGGCGCCCTCAGAGGTTTAGATATTGTACTTAAAATGTAGCAGCATATTTAACTCGAGATTGAGACTAACGGATAGCTCATGTCTTTAGTACAGGTCATTCCCTTTTTGATAGAAAATTCATTTTGTTGTTGATGTCTAGACCTCAATACAAAAGTGAACGATGCCAGGGAAAACTCACCAAACTTTGCGCTAAATAAAAATTTTCAGGATACAGCGTCTTAATTGTTCATCCTTTTGCAATGTTTTAGTTACGACTGTGAGTGGACAGTGGCTACATTAGTGAGCGCCTACATGTATCACAAATTTAACATTTACGCCGAAAGCTGTGACTATCGCTCCCGATCTGAGTCTATCTCTCTCCATCGCGCCACCCGACACCAATTTGCCACCAATTTCTTCTCCACACAACACAGATGGCAAAAACATGTTGGTGTTTGGAAATGCACGAAATTACCTCTGTTCCCAAATGTTACCACAGCAAACTTTCAATTGAAACACTTGCATTCTACACGTAAAATAAGCCATTTATTCGGACATTTAAATTATTTATCGACAAGAACCTTTTATCAGAAAAAGTGACTTTTCACTCTGTATTGTTATTCTGTCAATTAAATGAAATAGAAATTAATTAGATCTAAATGTATGAAGAGTGAAGTCTTTGTAAAATACTACGGTAAGTTCACATTCTCAACAGCTAGCATAATATGAGTCCTTTTCTTCACGTTTCAGATCATAAAAAAACACAATGGGTTTACATATTAACAGTGTGACTTTGGTCAGGGGTTGTATTTTGCATTTGCCTATAAAAAGAAAGAATTTCATACATCTTCATTTCTTTTATCTCAACTCGAAACCCAGTATAATCTGCGTGGTTTATCAACAGTGTCATCAGGGTCAAGTTACATACACGTATTTGTCCCGTATTCCATTTATGGAAGAGACTTGAAGTCTTCATCGATGCCAAATTATAATTGTTCGGTATCTTTATTTTAAACAGATTATTTACGCGTCTGGAATTAACAGATTCCCACATTTTGTTGTTTTTTTTTTTTTCATGTGCAGCAAAGGACGCGTGAGAAAGATAAAATAGACCACGATTCTTGGTTGTGAATTTGAACAAATAGTTTATCACAGATGGATGGAAAAGGAACTTCTCGAGTACCAAACCAATTTTAAATACATCTATTTCAGCATTTAAATTCCATTTACAGTGAAAACCAAATATGTCTGGTCTCAAAACTCTCAAGCCACTTTGAAAAGATCATAAAGATGTAAATAAACATAAAAGAGTTGTCAAGTACTTGGAAACATTTGATGTAAGAAAGTAAAGGAGATGAGACCCAGTGTGTAGCCTCATTATAACAAGATTGTGACGGCGGGGTTCGCAAGAGACACGTCAAAACGACCGCTCAACAGTTAACACTTATTCACAATTCCTTCATTATACTCGCATTTTCGTCTCTTTAAGATTGTATTGTCCACAACGGAGAAAATGTGGGATTCCCTTTAGAAAAGTAGAACAAATGTACAATGTTGTAATCAGTTGAGCCCAACCAAGAGTCTTTCCCTCAACCAAAAATATTGGCTTCATTTATGTCACCCAACGCCCAGTTGTAATCTCCTGGCACACATGTAAGAACAAAATTTAATTATTCCTTTTGTTAAAATTGTGATATTTCCATTCATAGATGAAATAACTGTTGTAATTGTCACATTTAAAATGTGAATCTTTGAACTGATTAAGAAAAACTAACCTAGGGGTATTATCATCAAAAATGCGAGAAATGGTACTAATATGGAAACAACAGACGTAATACGTGGAACTGTTGTACTTTTGAGCGTTTTACCAAATTTTTCCACATATTTCAAAGCATGCAGGTGCATTGAAGAAGTTTCAGCTTGAAAGGTAAATATATGAAAAATCTCAAAAGGTCCTGGTCTCAAGTCCACGATTTATTTAACGACGCCTAATGTGTACCAGTGTTTAAGTAATTTTGGCATTTCACTCAAGATGTGATTCAGGTACCAAGATCCTACCTAGCTTGATCCCACATAAGATCATCTGTTAACAGTACAATGGACTTGGTGATTCTGACACCAGCAGATGGGATGAGGGTAATAAAACAGATGTACCAAGAGGCATTGAGGTGTTCTGGTCATCAGTTCGCGGCATTGGTTGCTCTTGGTCCACATGGTTGTCTGCCTGTTGCTGGGTTTCTGTATTAAGGCTTTTCTCATCAATTAATTACCATGGAAAAACAGCAAAAGATTCCCCGCTGTTGATGACAGTTGATTAACATATGTCAAATTTTGTTTGTATCCAGCAAACTTTGATAAAAGAATGTTTCTGGTACATCTATTCTTCTTTAGAAATAGTTAATGGTAAACCATTTTTTCATGATAACCTTCACCTATTGTTTTGGAAAGAAATTGATGTCAGTAATATTTTCAATATATCTTCTACTGGGATGCATAACAGTGCATTAAGAGTTCAGTTTTGGGGTGGTTGAAATAAATCGTCAATTAGTGTCATTCTCTCCGAGTACTTTTGGATTTTTACATGTGCAAAACTCCAAAATTCAATCTTCGAACGAACATTTGGTCGCACCAAACGTACATGCAATCAGGCTGACCACCTCAGCGGGTATACTCGTTAACATAAGTGATTCTTTTGACCGTTAAAAAGCCTGCACATCTTTTTATGTGTTATTGTTGATTCCTTAAAAAGGAACATTGATGAAGGCAAAAGAATGAGGTGTCTCCCATTGCTACATAACAAGCTCACGTGTGGACTATACCGTGTAGCACAAATCTAATTTTGACTAATTGCCTTCATTTGACCCGTTATAGCACATGGTTTAGTACTAATTTGTACTTTCCTGACACATGTCTTTAAAGCAACAAGAGAAAGAATATTCAAGTCGTCTCCCATACTATAAAGCTTTAAACCTAGAAATCAATATTTAACCAGGCTAAATTTTGAACATTTTGAGAATTGTAGGCTGATGATGTGACTTCGTTCCTGTCGAGATGATTTTATTCGCATTTTTATGGTGAAACTAATTGCCTTCAACGACAGTTTGCATTTATCTGAAACCTGCGGAGGACTTCATTCTCATGTCTATGCCATAGATCTACGCAAGTAATACACCATTTGAATATTATATATATGGAGATCTTTATTTCAAGAAACAAGGGAATAATTAAAACGAATATTTCGAGCACTATTTTCCGTCCTTCAAAAGATATAAATAGCTTAACTGGATCAACGTTGTGATAAAAAAGTTTTTATTCTGACAATTACCAAGTAATCCTACACTGGCAAATTTGTTTACAATCTATTTTTGTAGATTACTGAAGAAAGGTTGAAAATTATCTCGTCCAAAATTATTCATATTTCCTCACATTTACTTTGCTTTATTTAAAAGTGGTTTCAAGTAAAAAATATGAGTTTATAGAACAAGGCCTTGATATCAACTTTAAAGATTAAAATTGTCAAGTTGCAAGACTTCTGTCACATGGCAGGCACACCTCAGTCAACCCCTGTAACCCATGAACTACTTCAGTACTATATTATGTTTCATATAATCCTATATGATGGATCCCTCCAGCCACAGGTGTGATGGACAGGAAGTTGAGATTTACGCGACAACTCAAGCAGATAATCTGCTGTCAAAGATCAGTGTCTTCTTCCTTATGCTTACTTAACTGTACCATACATCTAACATAATCTGTGATAAATTATTTTGGGTCTCATCCCTTCTGTTCGTCCGAGGCCTTTTGCCATAAAATTGAAAAACTGTGAGTAAAAGTGAGTGACACGAGGTACTAGCTGAATGCAGCAACGGGAAATCTCACGTTAATCACTGAGAATAGACGCTTGCTTCAAGACCATGAAATCGGCCGTTCAATCAAAATAGCTTCCTCTTGAGGAAGTACTACTCGGCTTTCCAGTCTTCTTTTCCCGGAGGAAGAATAATGTCTTTTGTGTCTTTCTTTTTATTCATTAGATGCGCAGGATTTGCACCTCATTTGGTTGAAGCATCGTCTTGTATCAGCTAAATAATAACAGGAAAGTATGGACATATGCCGAAGGAGCCAGACCAAGCATCAAGAGCCAAATAAGTAGTCCCTTGATGCTGAAAATTCAAAGAGCTATTGACCAAAATATAGTCAGATTTATAATGGCATCAACTGTTTAAGTGAACGTTCCCTGCCAGGATATTAATACTTCTCCCACCTCTGAAAATACTGGTTATGAATTGAAACAACGCTTAAGAAATTTACTTTGATTTCTAAATGTGTCATTGGTGGGTGTCTGTGGCGATGAAATGTCTGTAATGTGCATCGATTATGTTAATGACGTCGGTGGTAAATTGTTATTACTATATCAATCCAGTTTAATTTCCAAAACTCATTACTAGAACCAAAAAAATTGGCAAACAAATGAGTGTCATCTTATGGTAAAGTTTTCCAATGGACAAATATGATCATGCAAAAAAGTTGTGTCTGAAAAAAAAAATTTCGCTTAGGTCCAACCTCTTTGTTTACACTGCAGAGGCACTAACTATATTTTTGAATTGAAAAGAGGCAATTGATAGGAATAGCTAGTAGGTAAGCGGGTCTGGGTATATCACAAGGAACTGCCCAAAGCTAGGGCGGCACAACCTGGATTTATATTACAAAATTGTATGCTGCATTTCAATTCAAGAACTTTCTCAAAACAAAAGCACATGTATCATGAATCACATTTCCATCCAAGGTCTCTGACATTTTCATACCATTTTCACTGTTCTCAAGGACTATGGGGATCTTGTATTTTTTTTTAAAGAAATATAAAAATGAATTTCGGTGCATTCGTTTTCAATATTGGTCAAACTTCCCACCGGCTTGCACCAAACAGGTTGTTGCTGGGCACCATCAAAAAATGACTGGAACTCAGCAAATGTAGGATGAACATGTCTATAATGAAGTGTGTCGGGGAGTCGGAAGCGTCCAGATGACAGGGACGGGGTCTGTGGGCAGGAGAGGGGAGGGTCCTGGGGAACACGCTCCACATCACTCGGGGTCCTGGGATCACAGAGCGTCGCATAAGTTACACACATGTCAGTAGAGTGTAACAGTGCTGCACGGACGCCCGATTACACATCAAATCAGTTGAAAACCGTCTATACACAGCGCTCCACTGACAAATGCACTGATGTAACAGGTCCGATTGTATTATTGTATAAATGTGACTTTGATTTATTCAGATTTAACTTCAAAAAAGATAAAATGCGAAAAGGAAGATTCGTCCCTCCGTCTATGGAGCCGCTCGCTTGAGTGACATCACGCCGCGGATTTCCTTTAAACTCCTGGAAGATACCTGTCTTCAAAGTTAGATTTCGGCCATTAATTAGGCATTAAGAAAAATACACAATGGCAGAACAATGAAGACGGACGTGTAGATAATTACAAAATCTAATGCTTGGTATCTATTTGTAAATATATGCTGACTGTGGTCAGCAATTGACTAAGAGGTGGATTGATTGAATTGAGTAATTCTTAACAACATCTTCAGATTTCATTTTAAAAAATGCAGGTGTGGTTTCTTTGTTTTTTGAAATAGAAGGACTTCGTTAAAGAAAGAATCTTTGAGGTTCAAAATAAGTTCAACGGCACAAATCATGCAACAGGAGCCGCGAGTAATAAAAGCAGAGTTGGGCCCTGTAGCAGAGAGACTTACATCTCACAATGTAACCAGTGATGCAAAATAATTTAATGGCAGAGATAACTGCTACCTGCTTATACAGATATTGCTGTTTGTGTTGATTATACAGCAATTAGTTTTCAATCAGTTCCCGGCTATCAGCATGGCTTTCAACTAAAACTGTCACTTCTATTCTCGCCTGTAGGTAACACATAATATTACCCGACCAAGGGAGAGTATTCTGTCCTTAAGCAGTATGACTCGGGAAGACCCAGCGGACTAGCATTGAGGTTTAAATAATACATATTTCATGAATTGATAAAGCGTTCTGAAGAATCTTTTGACAAATTAAGTGACAAATTTGCTCACCGTGATTTCAACGTCAAGAATTAGTTTCCTCCTTACACCCAATGGATGAGATATCCAATAAATCACTGGCAATATGCAAACTATTTTTTGCAAGAAACCTAATAGAAACACAGAGATTTCTTCTTTACGTTACTTTTGGCAGAAAATGTCAGAAACTCTTTACCTCTGAAATTTTGTTTCGTGAATTTTTTTAACACGATCGCAAAACTTGATATCAATTGTGCGTGGTTGGAATTTCAGTTGAAAGACAAGACAGGTTTACAATTGTAGACATTAAGCGCTAATGATATTCTGCACACTATACCAAAATGAAAATTTACTCCATTAAATTTGAACTATTCAGGGTATATAATCTCTTCCTGAAAGCAAATCTTGAATATAAAACTTTTCAAATTGAAGCCTGTTATCATCCATTGTCATGGCTTTCAAATCTCTTGAAATGATTATAAATACGAAGTCCTAATCATTCAATATCCTGCCTTGTGATCTGTGGTTCATCTTTGGTGGGTTAAGAGTGGTGATTAGAAAGTAAACTTCCACACCATTTAACAGTAAGCAATAGATGCGGGTTATTGGGCTGGAGGCATACCACTCATATCTAGCTGGTAATTTTGAAATAAAACCCACTCTTAAGAACAATACATCAATAGTGGTTTCTCGATTCAATAAGAGAAAGAGAAGTACCATCCGAAAGTAAGAATCTTACAAGAAATATTGCAACGTAAACCTAGCGTGCTATTGGATGCCAAGATGGACAAATGTGAACATAGAAAAAACACTGGTCGAAAAAATTGTGTTGAGTTCTTTATGTGCTATATTCCTCTGTGACAACTGTTTGTTGTTACTTCAACGTTACCTTTCTATTGGGCAGTGATATGATGCATCCATAGCCTTGGGCAAAACACAGACCCAAGTCCTTTACTATTGGAGATTTTTCCCATTTTGAGCCTGATAATCCAATTAGTGGTTAAGTACCTGTAACAAGTACCCTTAGTGGCACGCTTTTGGTCATCTTCCTTCATGAAGAAGTACTACCACTTTGCTCCGGGCACAATGCAACAAAACGGAACAGATCAGTCCTCTCAAATGTTCATCATCTCGACAAAAACCTTTTACGAACTTTGTAATCTGAGAGTGGATGACATCGTCATTTACAACAGATAGTTGTTACTGTTGCTTCTGATTCAAGTGGTGTAAACTGCTATTGATATTTGAAATTGCCGAGTTTTAATGACATTCAACTTCCAGACAATAATGAGGTGTTTGGAATGATAGTGAAATTTAAGTCACCCTACAGTAAATATTAGCTGTCTTTATCTGGTGAAAAATCATCCTTTGCTATAATTTTTATTTACAAATTTATTTATTGTTTTATAATAAATATCATATTATTCCTAGTATGTTCTTTTGTTCTTTTTTTAATTGTTTAAAGCAAAATGTCATTACAAGAAAAGACATGGAATTCAGACCATACACCAGCTCTCATGAAGAAAGTAAGAGCTTTTGGAGAAGTCTTCCTTGGCATAATTCATTATGGCAGTGGCATTTCTTGAAAAACATTTTAGTTATGCGTACAGTTTATTATGAGTGTGTCTTTCCAAATGCCTGAGTTCTCCCAGGAGATTACTGTCTCAATGAGTTTTCTCATGTGAGATGGAGACTTAAGCTTGGTGGAGAGAGGGAATTGCGCCTCCTGTGGAGTGCCAATGACTTCCATTCGGAAAAGGAATTCCTTTAAGGACCTATTTGTCATTATAATTTTCTCAATTTTCAAAAATTTCATGTAGTCCACACTGTTTTAACGGCACGTGACAACAACAACTCCGAGTGAGCCTACACTGATAACACAACACTGGTTTTTTTTCCACGATTGAAAATCTGCACCAAATTTCAAGCATTCATTTTGACAGAAATGTTATTCCAAATCATAATAACTTACAAGTTGCCATGAACAGAAATTTTTGTTTTACAGAATGGCCAATGCTCTGGTAGGCAAATCCTGGCAGATCTTGATTACAAATAATTAGATTACAGTTGTACAAAAAGAAGAGACAGGCCCGTAGATTATCAGAATAAAGTGCTGGTATCTTCCTTAGCCTGTACACTGGCAAAGGTGTATGTCACCAAGCAAGAAGTGATGAAGGACTACCTGCTGTTCCATCCACCTATGCATTCACTCCACTGACAAATGCTAAACAATTGAGGTGACTTTAATGTATAGGTATGACACCTGCGCTTTCTGAAGCACAGATTGTCATTTTTACTGAACCTTCTCTCCTCAACGAATTGCAAAATACCGCTGCAAGTTGTGTGAAGCAAACAAATTGTTGATAACGTATTGGGGCAGGGTAGAATTAGTAATTGTGATGGGCTGGGAATGGCTCAGCACATATGTCAAGATCACAGGACTAAGCTTACTTACATGTAGTCTGCATATTATTGTAAGGCTTTCACTCAGAAAACGATATCTATAATTTAGTGCAATAGGTACCACAAATAGCTTGAAAGAAACTATGAATGAGATTCTGTATGTGCTCTCAAATTAAAAGGGACAACTATGAGGATGATGTCAAAAGTGCACTAAAACGGTAATAAAGAATCACATCTGAAATAAGCGTTTGATAAAGTGCAATTTGATTTTATTTGTCACAACTATAAGTACCACATAAATGAGGGCACATTGTCTGCATATTACAAATTAAACAGTTGTATTCTGTTGGGAAAAGTAAGAACTTGAAACATTCGTGCGCAATAGTTGCAAAATTTGATACAATCAGTTGGAATTCGGATTTGTCTCCAATTATTTGGATTTTTTCAGGCCTTGGCCAGAAACGATTTGCATTGATTTATCATTTTTAAACAAAGCAATTTTACACTATTCGTTTCTATCAAAAAATTAATTTCTGTAGATGTCCCAAAAATTTACCCTCCTCGAAATGATCTCCAATTTTTGCAGAAAGAACAACCCTTATTTTGTATTGCAAGAAAATCTTATCATGCTCTCTACTAATATTGTCCAAAGTACTTTTGACGATGTCATATTTATGTCCCCCTTTTTACCTTAACTGCTTTCTGTACAAAAATTTTATCTAAGGTATTTCTTAATCTTCACACAAAAATATGTTGATGCCTCACTTCAAAGTGGCAACCTACTACCAAATCTATTTTATAACTTTTTGCTGGCAGCAGATTATTGAGACAATGATGTAGTTTGATGGTAATTTTGATAGCAACACCTTCTCTAATAGCACAGTGAAACTATAAGTTGTTACCTTGGAGATTAAAGAAAATATCTTAATGGAGCTTCTTTGTATGTTTGAGCCTTGCATGTAACTTATCTTGTTCTCAGCTCTTTCTTGGGTTTCATTCTGTCATATTCTATATCTGTCCAATCTTTATTAAAGAAAGAGTCCTGGAAGGTAATGAAAGGTTGTTTTGTAGTAAGACAAAGTGGGGATGATGGCCGACATAGGGAAGCATGCAAAGCGGCACACTTGTGTGGTGGCGGTGATGAAGGGTTGGCGGGGCAGGGTAGAGGGCACAGGGTGGTCCTATCTGGCCCCTCTGTCATTATCTTAACCCTCTTTCCTATGAAGACTTTGTGATCATATGTAACTTGTATTGCTAACTAAAGTACCGGGTCTTTCAAGACAAAGCATTCTTGTAATACCCTAATGTCAACGAAGCAAGCTTCCACCTGTGATTTTGTTTGTCAGTCTATGAAATTCTGATGACAGCAGCATAGTAAAATTTATACTCTCCCGTATGCATTGAAATTGCGAGCATTCTTTCTGCTTTCACAAAAGAATGAGAAGGACTGTAATTATATTTTTAAAACTCATTTGAACAAGGACTAAATATATGGGAAGGAGTTATTCTTGCAATCCAGAAAAGGCATGATTTTTTTGTGTGTGGATGTCCAAATGACCAGCCGAAAATTAAGTAGTCAATCTAGTTTTTCGCGATACGCATTTCTGCCAGATCTTACAGATCTTTAAATGGATTTCTACTCCTTGCTGGTGTTTGTGTTAATTATTTGACAATATACCCAAAATCTAGCAGGTACTGGAAATGTTAAATAACCCTTACATCTAAATTCTAAGTTGTAATTTTTCTTAAAAAATGCATTTTATTTCTGTCACATCTGACAGATCTGTCAGATTTGCCTATTGTGAAAAACCCGAACGAGTTTCCCTCGGTGATGCCAGTTAGAATCATTTTCCTTGGAGTGCCGTTCCTGAAGTCGTTACATGCTACTCCTAACTTTACAGCAAAAGTAGTAAAGCTCCTAATCTCGTAAAAAGCTTAGGAGCAGAGAAAAAAGGACTGGATAAATGTACGTGTAGCAAAAACCAATGATTCTATCAATAGGATAATTCACACCAAAGAAGTATAAGGTAACAGCTGAATGGCTAAATTCGCCGATTGACAAGACATTTTAACTATGTATATGTTAAAATACTTTCAGTAAAAATAATTTGTCATGAGCCATTAGGCGAGTGCAAATTATTCTTACTGAAAATGATGACCAACCAGTGATTTTAACTATTTTAAAAAACAATTGGCACCTTAAGAACCCCTATCGGAAGACTGGTCTTCTAGAAAATTTTACTTTGGTTGGCCTTTCTATTGTTAGTCCCCTGGACTGACCAATGTTCAGAATCGCTCACCACTGAATAGGAGTGTTAATTGGGTCCTTACTCATTGTACTGTATTGACAGAATTGCCCATTTGCCTTTTGAAGAGTGGCAAATGGCCCAGAAAGTCAGGGGAGCAAAGCAAAGAACTATAGCAGGGGAAGGCCTCGTGACACGGAGTGACCAGCAAGGCTCTCCCCGGCCTCATTGCATGCTTGGCTGTCTAACCATATACATCACTCTGCTCTTTGAAATATTGGCTATTTTGGATTAATTTTTTTTTGCTATTAAGGAGTATGAATATCTGTCTGAAATTTTCACTGGATACTGTCTGGATACCTGTCTGCCAACTAAAAGGATTAAGTTCTGTGACTATTATTTCTGGGAGATATTTTGCCTCAAATTTGACAAAAAAGTCAGATAATGCTCACAAATTTTCAGATTTAGCTGCTTCAAAAACAAGGTAAAAATTACCAAAATTCGTACTGTAAAGTGTTCTAATCACTCCAATTACTTCATAAATGTCTTAATTAGTAAATTTTATACTGAGAAGTTGTGTCATACCTGTGATCAATTTCGTATTTCAGATTTGGTGCACTTTTAGTGCACCTGGCTCAGTGCACTGAAGATGCCAATTTTGGTGGCAGGTGTCACCAAACAATAGACATCGGAGGGCAAATTATCAAAATATAATTGAATAGACGAAAGTTTTTTAATTCCAGAAAAGATCAGTCAAATATTCCGCATTAAAGTAATGTTTCTTGTTGGGTGTGTTTAATTATATGTCAATGAAAAATCCTCAATAATTGTTGTAAAGTCGAACAAGGCAACATTTTCGAGGTAATCTTGACTATCTCACCTGGAAGGGAGATTTTAACTTCAAGCTATTGCCACGCAGTGACGCATTCTAAACGTAAACTGACTTGAAGTGAGAAGTCAACCTAGTCACCAGGTTCCTTGCCTTAAGCCCTAAATGAGATTAAGTAAGATCAAAGTCTATTATGACTTACTCAATTTTCTGCCAATTGCACACTAAATAAAACCAGATCCCCTGCAAAGCTTACTTCAGCCTGTAGGCAATACTAATACGTAGTTGGCTTTTGATGGAAGCTTGCTCACAAGTAGGACATCACGTCGTTTCGTACACCCCTAACACCTGATAGGCATTGTGTGCAAACACTTTGAAACGACTCGTAAATATAAAGTTTGGTTCTCGGCGAAAACTAGTGTGATTTATTAACGGAAATTATTCAAGAGATAAAGCCAAAATAGCAGTTAAGATATTTTCTTCCCATGAATATATGGCAGAGGCATTTTAAAAAAAAGAATGCAGTGGTGATGAACAGAAAATGGAATAATGATTTCAGCATGTTTCCTTAGAATATCATAGATCTCACATCATACCAAACGATGGGAAAATTTCTGCTGCTGTAAAATGCCCCAAATGTTACTTTGTTTGGAATATATTAGCTTTACTGGTGTTTCTGATCCCAGTTTTTAGAAACTGAAAACAGTATACTGAAGACAAGACTCTTGTATTGTGGGATGGTGTTGATTTGTTAATGTGTACACATAAAACTGTCACAATGTGAAAAAATTGCTAGTGGTGTGGACTTGCAGTAATTTGTGTTTTAACCCTGAGTGCCCACTTGATCTTGGGCAGAGCGAACTCATTACCCCCTGTGCTGGTTAGTCTCGTCGAGAGACTACTGTGCTGACCATGTACCAAAAGTGAGTGCCAAAAAGTGCCAGGTCACCCCAAACTGGCAGTGCCATTTTACCTCCACCCCCCCCCCCCCCAACCTCCTGGAAATAAAAAATTAGAAGTTTCAAGTCAAGTTGAAAATTTGGAGTAAAGCTGGACTTCAGATTTCCAAGTACCACTTTACCACTTTACCCCCCCCCCCCACCAGAAATGAGAATTTGGATGTTTCAAGTCAAGTTAAAAGTTTGAAGTAAAGTTGGACACTTCTGCTAAAAGAGCAGGCATTTCAACTCTGTGACCTTCTCCTCTTGACTACATATCTACTGCTGTTTACATAAGCAAAAGTCCAAAAACAAATGCCTTTGGATGAGACTCTTCCTGCACACATGCAGTGTGCCACTAGTTATTTCAAGTGTGCCATGTGTACTGCATATGAGAAGCAGTAGTGATTATGTCATCATAGGCTTGAGCACTTTCATTTATTCAGTCATATTCCTATACCCCCATATCTATCTCAGATATCACTTAAGTCACTTAAATCACTTAAATATGTAGGTAAAATGCCTCAGTGGAGTCAGTGGAGTGTGATGGGCTGAGATGGTTTAAGTAATGTGTCAAAATGTCAAAAGATGTCAAAGTGTCAAAAAGAAGGTGTATTTTAGTAGATCTAGGTAAAAAGGTCCTCTACAAATTTCCAATTGACACTGCATCACTATCATTAACCCTTCATGCCATAAACAGATGATTTATCTTTCCCCAAATTACTTGAATGGCCATAGGTTGGACACCAGACCCCCCCAAAAAAATTACTCCATAAATTCACATATTAATACACAGTTATGCCAATTTATGGCTCAAAATTCTAAAATTTGGAGGGTCAAAAAATTGTTGAATTTTTTGACATCTGAAAATTGGCACTCAATAGCCCAGCAAACAGCCAATTGGAGACATATTCAAAAATCCAAATGAAGGTATGCAGAA
Source organism: Haplosyllis leylae (assembly GCA_038406175.1). NCBI lineage: Eukaryota > Metazoa > Annelida > Polychaeta > Phyllodocida > Syllidae > Haplosyllis > Haplosyllis leylae. The sequence goes on along the minus strand of JBCAUG010195547.1, from coordinate 5,402 downwards.
CACCCAGTGCCACAGTTATGGACTGATTCTTGATCAAATCAGTGAATCCTGAGTACCCTTTAAGCTGTCACCAATGTGCCCATGGCACCCCCTTAAGTGTGTCACACCCCCCCCCAAATGGTACCATCATATAGCTTAGTCTAAATAAATATATGGAAGACTTGTCACTCCTTCATAAACTTAAACCACCTAGAAATGTGATTTATATTACTTAATCCTGAGGGGAAGCATTTTGATAGTGGGTAAATACCCCTTTATGTAACTGAGTTGCAACCATGTGATCTCAGGATAGATGAGCCAGATACCAGACTGTTCACATGCACCCCATATAAGAAACTTCTCAGGTAAGGAGAACTGCCCCCCCCCCTCCCCTTATAGAGAGAGGGGCAGTTGCTATCATGCAAATAAGGTTGTTTGGACCATTTACACAGCTTTTCAAATGCAGCCTTACTGAATTCCTTCAGGAGGGCTGCTCCTCATGTATTTCTGTAATTTATTTAAGCTACAATTGTTATTGTGTCATTGTACCTTTTACAAGGTTCTTCAGGTTTTTAGGTTTTTCCTGAATTTCTTGAGTAATGGGCACAACTTCCAGATTCACCTCCTTCTGATGTGAATGACAATTGTATGCCTGTTTGGGTATGTGCAATAAAGTACTCAAGTATGGAGTCTGGTATATTTCCTTTTACTCACAGTTTCTCCTTGAGATGTGTAGTGGTATTTTACCCAACTTGTGGTCTAGTGTATGAACTAAAATCCATGAACAACTTCAGTCATAACCTGAGATGAAGAGTCTGGTTGTTTTATCAAGGCTAGCTGAACTGGGGGTAATATTGAGGGTAATATTGGTGGCATTTAACTACATCTTCTTTATAGCAAACGTGTTCTTAATGGTTTTGCTTATACTAAGGGAATTGTCTCAAATGAGACTTTGTCGTTGCTCTCATTGTAAATGTCATTGTAAAACGTTGCAAATATCATTATTCCACCCATTTTAGGTCATTAACAACATTTACAACAACATTTCATATTTTTACAATGACAACAATTGGCATGAACTTCGCATACATTGTTACACCCATTTTTAACAATTATTTTCAATGTCATTTGATGATATTTTTTATTTACAATGACAAAAATGATATGAATGTGAAGTCTGCAAAGAACAATGAGATTTACAATGACAAAATCCCTCAAATGTCATGATAATTTTCAATGTCAAATGTAGTTGTTGTTGTCATCTGTTTGTATGCAGGCGAGAAAGCATGCAGCTGAGAGATCCATCCTGGCTTTGAAACCCAAGGCAGATGTCAGCAGAAGTCCAATACGTGGGTATCAGTGGTCCAACAAAAAGGACTTTTGTCCTCCAAAAATTAAAAAAAGGTCCTGTCATAAGATGTTGCAAATGTCATTGTTGCACCCATTTTCAACATCATCAATGACATTTCGTATACAAAGACAACAATGACATTCACATTCAGAACATCAATAAATTGATTTCGTCCGAACCTTATATTTAGACAATGAAGTTATTAAACGGGAATCAGTATTTTTCTCTCAACCTCAAACTTGGGTTACTTATTTAAATTGGAAAGAAGGATATTATTACACTATTTCTGTGAATTTAACCATTTTCCTTTCAACACAAGATGGTGTGCTGGCAGTTATCCCCTGCAAAGGAATTAAAATACCAATACTGTCGTCAAAATTAACACATCAACAATCAAAACTGAATAAACTAAGAAGAGTACAGTTTATGTGTTGATTGTTGATTCTATAGCAGATGGCATAAAGATAGGAAAGTAATATGGGAGCAGGCTGATGTGGTTCCCCGGAGAGGGCTCCCTGCAGGGCCGACATGAATGCGACCCTTCCCGGGCCTTCTCTGCATGTCTTCCGCGTGGTTGCACCCATACGACTTGGGGCTAGAAAGGCTTGTGACCGACGGCAAAACACATTGACCGCGGGACTCTGAGGAGGTCATAGAACATAACTGCTACACCTTCCAAATTGAGACATTAATAGGATCATCTGCTCAGGTGATGACTTGAAGGTCGATGCCAATTCCCGCTTTACAAATGATATTTTTATATGTCTGCGCCATGGGATAGCATTTGCACCTTCTTTCATGAAACTAATAGAATTTTTTAACTTCAAAGTTAAAGCGAGCGGCCCCCGGAGACTTATTTGTATTAATGAAATAGGCAAACCAACGCTGCGTGTTCTCAACAGTCACTGGCGTTCATCTTTTTACATTGAGAATTTCCCACTGCTTAATTACAGTAAGAGAAACTAAAATCAGAAATAGAACATGGCAAAAAGCATATTTAAAGATTCACGAATGATAAATGTTGGATGATTTCGCTTGGCGTATAGGCTCCATAGTCTGAAAATTTTGATTCCTCTTGTGATGTAGGCAACAAACAAGTATATTCTTGTTGCTCGCTCGTTAGAGCCAGCATAGTGGTTGAAATCGAGGGACCATAACATTTTCGGAATATGCCTTGGCAGTTTTATGATAATTAGGCCTACTTTAAGCTGCAGTCATTGTTTGGAATTTGTTTACACAGAATGTTGCCATGACGTCATTTGTGAGCCAGCAATGTGAATGTTCAAGGACGCAACGTCCATTTACTTTTATTTCAAATACTTTGTTTTTACGGAAATTGGTGCAACAGAAGATCGGACAAGGTTCTTGTTGCGAAAGATACTCTTTTGGAACTAATAACTGCTATCCTATTGGTCAACTCAAAAGCTCAGGTAGTGCTCAGGTGTTAAACATAAAGAGATAAATGTGCCATTAAAAATCTGATAATATATTCTGTTGTTACTTTGTTATGCTGGTGAGAAATGCATTTGCATCCGACGAAGAACCATGAAGCATCAAATAGTTCACGTTCACTCATGATGGTGTACTTTTTGAGAGTTCTTGTTTAGTAAGCAGAGCAATGATTGCTGGATGAAATTTAAACTGTTCTCTGAAAGATCATTTGAAATTCCACAAGCGTTAAGGAAAGTTTAAATGAGAACGGTGACAAGCCCATTGTCTCAGATTCACTTTCAAACTGGTTTGTGGTGATTATTAAAATTCTGATTGGACGTCTTCCATCCCAAGGCAGGTGTATTCATAATTTGGAAAATTCATTTGAGTGGCATCGCATTAGCTGACAACTTTATGGTTGACAGCAAGGAGGCCACATAAAAACAATTTAGACATACTTATGAGAAATGATACATTAAGCTGAACAAGAGACAGAAGTTTGGGCATGCTATCCGTCATGTTTCCTACCCACTGACTCCCTTTGTCAGTTGATGTAATTTGTAGTTGTTTCTCTCGGCCATCTGTGAGACCTGCACGAAGTGAGCAACGCACGGGTAAGTAGCACGCAATGTTTCCGAAGGTAGAAAACGACACTGTTACATTTAGCTTCTTTTGTTTCAATTAACTTCATTCTCACACATATTTCGGTTAGATTTTTGAAGTTTTACAAAATGGTGTTGTCTGTCTAGAAATTTGCTGGCGGAAATAGGATTTCCCTTGGACTGAACCTCTCGCCAATTTAGAATTTTCCGCCTCCGGGGAAAGACGGCTTTAATTTGGGTACACCATTTTTGGGCGAATTTGACTAATTTAAAACCCCCCTTTTAAAGATAGCAAGGGCACTTTATTCTGTCATTTCTTTAAAGCTTCCCTTTTCATCGACACCTAGATTGCTTCACAGGCCTTGCTTTAGACCAATTGAGTTGTCATCATTGCCCAATTTTCGTGACCAAAAGATCTGGTCTAATCATTGAGATAAGCTAAAGTCAACTCTGTCTCCTGTTTCAAGTCATTTTCTTATCTGTGAATATGATATACTCATATGTTCAAAGGAATTTAGAGGAATATGCCTCAGGGTAAGATCTCTATCCCAGAAGCGACAGAGGGACAATTGATTCAAAATTACTTTTTGGTATTGCAGTCTTTGTTCTGCAATCACGCACCATATTTTCGCCATTGTACTTTGGGTCAAGATATCATTTTGATAAAATGAAGTAGCAAACTAGAGTAAAATACAGAATATATTTCTCAAGTCAAATTTGTTAAAAGTTTTCATTATTGATGAACAGAGTTTCACAACATTATTAATTATGTTCTTTCGTATTTCAGTCATTTTCAGTTTTTTAACTGAACTGAAATATTGTCAGTTGAACGTTTCTTTGCTCCAAGGAGGTGAGGTAGTCACGTGTTATTCAGTTACTGTACAAAAATGTCTCATGTAGTTCTGATAAGGATTCATAAAAAGGACAGAGGAATCCATTTCACACAAATGGAAACAAAACAAAATCATTGTTATAATCCAAAATTAAGGATGTTTCCTTCGTGGAAATGGAACTTGGGTCTAGAATTGTACAGTGTGCATTCACGTTCACTTTCTGATCAAGAGAAGTAAGCTCATTCTGTTTTATCTCCGTTTTCAAAAAAGGAATAGGAAAAGATGAAAATGATGTTGCAAAAGGATAGAGTAGGAAAAGATGAAAATGGTGTTACAAAAAGATAGAATAGAAAAAGTTGAAAATGATGTTGCAAAAGGATGAAGGTATTCAGGATTTTCGAAAATTCAAATTGGTAGGAAAGTACTTAGCAGCCTCGTCACGTCTAATTTTCTTAATATTACCTCGACCTTTCAAAGACTGTGGGAATTAACAGGGCTCTCACTCGCTGTAAATAATTTTTGCATTTCAAAATAAAGACATTATTGGTACAGTCTGTATCTTACTAAAAACTTTCCAAAATATGATAGCACCAACACACATTTTACAACTTTCAAACGACGAAGCAGAAACATTTCAAATTTTGCTGCTCTTTTCACATGATTTTGAATTTAATGAAAACATGCTATTAGATTAGATTTAAGTCCATTAAATATTGTAGAAAATTATATCATCATCACTGAGAGGATGGGGGTTGTTACCGATGGGTCACGCACACAATACATTCTACCATCATGCACGTGTCCAAAGTGTGCCTCTCAAAAGAGATGACCGCATGCAACAGTTTTTTTCTCCCAAACTGTTGTTTGCAATTTGCAATTGATGATAAATTAAAAAAATTAAGGAGCACCAATGTGCTCTCCAAAATATTGTTTTGTTTTACTTAAATGAATTGTTCGTCTAAAAAGCGGAATACCTGCTGTGTGGCTTGAGACTCTTTTGTGTGAGACTTCAGTGAGCCACCTCGCAGGATGAGTACCATATCATTTTTCAAAAGCACTGCTCAATTTCAGCTGACAACACTTTCACATGTAATTGAATAATTACAAAGTAATGACTTAATAATGTATGTATATGTCCGGTTATACGTAAAAAGGTGATCAAAGCTGAAAAATGGACAAATTGGGTGTATAAAAAAAAAACGAAAA
>JBCAUG010195436.1:0-19478 GCA_038406175.1 Haplosyllis leylae | reverse complement strand
ACCTAAAGCAAAGTTACAGGTAAATTAAAACACATAATCAGATAGGGTGCGACACAATTCTGATAAGAATTCTTGTTGATAAAGTTGAATGTTTTCAAAACGAAAATGCTGCTGTCTTATTTTAAAAAGCTTCATTCGTGTTCATTTGTACACTGGGTTGACTTGGATTCTTCGAAGTTGTCTTCTTCGGTACTTTTAGTGAACTTTCTGGGTAGTTTGGTCAAGGATGAGATGTTCTGAACTGGAAGTAAACAAATGATGTCACAAATATGGCTGATAGCATGCTCAATGATTTAATTGCAATAATTTCATTTTACAGTGAATTTAGGCTAAGAATGTTAAGTCATGTTGCAAGAATCTGGTGAGTTCTTACCTTACAATTTAATGATCTGGGTTTCTGCCTTCAAATGCTTTGAAGGAGTTGTTCTCCACAAATTTAACATAACATATTGGTCTCATTTCTCTTGTATCATTATCAAATGCAAAGATGTCTAATGATTGCAATGCCTCATGTGTTTCAAGCTTTGTCCAGTAAACTTCACTAATGTACTGATCACTGTTTTCTGTCAGAATTACTGTGTAATATTGATCTTTTGGCAATTTGTTCTTCTTGTGTGTTCCCTGAATATGCTGAATTCTCACTTCTTTTCTCAATTCAGTAATTACTCTCCTCAAATTAAGATCCTCTTCTTTGTACTCAAACTGCCAGTTTATTGTGTACTTGCTAGCCATCATCTACCTAATCAGAATTTAATCAATTGAACCACTCCACTGACTTCAAACTTGTAATTTTTTAGTGAAAAACAGCCAAATGGTTAAAAATACTAAGGATTTGCTGATTTTTGTCATATGTTGTAATTTCTATTAAAATCAGCAAAACAGTTGAAAATACTAAGGAATTGCTAATATCTGAATGCTTTCGACTAGAAATACGTGTGAAATTAGGACCAAAATCAGCAATTTGGCTGTATAATCAGCAAAACGGTTGAAAATACTAAGGAATTGCTGGAAATATGTGTGAAATTGGGACCAAAAACAGCTGAATGGCTGCATATATGAAGGATTTGATCATTTCTGTGCCCTTTCAACTTAGTATTATTTGAAAAATCAGCAAAACGGTTAAAGATACTAAGGAATTGCTGAAGTTACGTGTGAAATTGGGACCAAAAACAGCTGAACGGCTCGTAACTTTAATCATAATTGTTCATTTCAGTGTCAAATCGGCACTGCAAATAGTTTTTGGAATGTCAATGATACTGATGTGCACCTGCAATTACCAGACAATATCTTTATGTGGCCACTTATTGTGACAGTCAAAAGTAACTTTCTTCACACTTGAATGTTAAAACTATCTCTTTGTACATTTCAGCATGGAGGAGGAGGTACCAAAAGTGCATGATTTCTTTGAGGAAACTATGCCAAATATGCAACAGAAGCAATTTCGAAGATGGTTTAGACTTAACCCAGCAACATTTCATGCCCTGGCAGAGGTATTACAGAATGACGAAAATGAAAAATTAATGGGAAGAAAACCAATATCATTCAAGAAACGACTTGGTATGACTCTAACCTTCTTAGGGACACAGATGCCATCCTACCAGTGAGTACTGGCCACATAATTTTCAAATGGTGAAATTTCTATTCTGTTTTGAACAAATGTATTTAATTTAAGTATTTCAGCCTAGTGCAAGTGTATGATATATGTGAGGAAAGCTTTCTGCGACAAACTACTAGAATGATGGAGTATCTAATTCTGAATCTGAAGGCATAAGGAAAGAAGATTTTCCTCGTGTCAGCAGGGACTTTGATGCTATCGGGAGGTAAAAGCTAAGTGCCTACATTGGCAAATAACAGAATCTACACATTCACAAAAAACATTAATGAAATTACACATTTCTCAACAGATATTTCCCAAACATGATAGGGGCAATGGACGGATGTCATTTAGAAATAGAATTGCACGGGGAGGATCCTCATGCATACTACAACTATTTGCGCTTTCACTCAATTAATTTATTGGCAGTTTCACTGGCAGACCTCAGATTTAGCTATGTGAATGTTGGCTTCCCTGGCAGGTAATTAATGTACTGAAAACACTACATGTGAATTGTATTGCGTAACTTTTACAATCATATAATTTGCCATTTATCATTCCAGGGCTCATGATAGTCACGTCTTTCGAATGAGTGACTTAGGTTTGCATCTCAGTCAATTAATGGCTGTTCCAGGACCTACTCTGGTCAATACTCCTTCAATCATTGCTGACAGTGCATTTCCGTCATTGAAACAAGTTGTGACTGCTTTTCAGCATAATCAGAGAGGAATAACTAGGGACCAAAGAATTTTTAATAGCCATTTGTCCTCTAAACGTCAGGTCAGTTCTACACTTCAAAATTTTTTACGCATTAACTTCTTTCATTTCTAAGCAAAAATATATATTTAGGTCGTGGAGCGCACATTTGGACTTTTGCAAAAGAGATTTCCTCGAGTTCAGTATTTGAGACAATTGACTCTACGCAAGAAGATTAAAGTAGTTTTGGCTGCCTGTGTCCTACACAACATTTGTGTAATGGAGGGGGACTACTTCAGCGAGCAGCTATCTGATCCTGAGGTAATTTCTGTCTGTACCACATGAAACACATTACGCACTTCTTGGACATTTTTATAATTCCATTCAAATTTGTAGGCTAAACCAGTAGTCCATTACATGTATAGGACTTTCACGGATGAGAACTCATGCGCTGGTCTTGTCAAACGCAACTTACTTGTTGAAGAAATCAGATTACATAATGCCGCAAATCAATAGCAAAATTAAATATATATTTCAACTTCAACAACTGTATTTCTTTGAAACACTTGTAACAAATGTAAGTTGGTATAAAAAATAAATTGTCCAAAAGGACTTCAACAGTTAATAGTCTGTTTTAGCACTTAATCGGAAAAGTTACTTTGGCATCAAATTTTAATGACATTTCAGTATATGAACAATTGTTTTGTTAAAGTCTGAATCACATTTTAGTAAAAAAAGTGAATTAATGATATGTTAGTTACGGAAATAGTTTCGTTGCTATTCCTTAGAATGTAATGCGCTGAAGCACACTTACAGAAAGTAATGCCTGAAAGAGAACTAGATGACATCACTTATGGAATACACATGGGCAATCAACAATGGGGCAGTGATCAGGAGTCGGAGTCTTCTTCTTGTCATCTTCTGCCAACATACGTTGATTGTACCTGTCAATCATTCCCTTCAAATCTTGACACAGATTCGCTGTATCTTTCTGCCAGGTGTCATACATCTCACAAATCATCTTGTTCTTTGTAACTCTTACATTACCTATGCAAGCAATACATTTATTTACTACTTCAGTAGAAAATTTTCAGGATTACCAAATGTAACCAAACTATTTGCCTAGAAACGTACTTCTTTCAGCACTCCTCTTAAGAGCAGTCTTGGACTTGGACTTGCCCCTAACTTCAGTACTAGCACTGTCATTGTTAGGGTTGGGATAGTTTACTTTCTAACAAGAAACAAAACTAATAAAAATTATAGTATGATTGAAACTAAATGCAAACTTAAACTTGCATTTCCCCTTAATGCTACTTCCCACAACATCACGATTGACACTCTTGTCCTTACAAATTACATCCTCGATTTTTTGCTTGAGAGCTGTCATTCCCCAGCTCATCCAGTTGGTCTGTTTGCTATCTGCCTGTACCACTTACACATTGTGCGAACCTTGAACAGAACTTAATACTGAATACAAAGCCAAGCTAACTTATGGTGGTAAGGAAGAAAAAAAAAAGACATATTTACATGTTGCCTCAGAGAGTCAATGGTCCTGTTGAATCCATTTTCCATGAAGTAAGCTTGCATGCCTAACCACTCCTTGGTGCCAATGACATCACGTTCCACAAGCTGATTGAAGTACTCAAGCCACAAGTGATTTTCAGCATTCTTAAACTGGCCACCAGTAGGTACAGGGGGCTTGCCTACAAATACAACCCTTAGCCGCATCGAAAATCAGATCCTCTGTAGGCAGCTGTGCAACTACAAAGTGAATCCATGACAACAAAAAGCATGACCAACTGTCACAAAGACATTTCACTAATGTCACTGCAGTAAATTTGTAGATTATTGGAGAAATGTTCACCAAGTTTCATTAAGAAAAGCTGAAGCAGTCTGGCTTTCTTCTTTTTATCCATAGAGTCATAGGGTACTCCTGGTGGTCTGCAATACTCTCTGACAAATGTAGTGATCATGTTCCTGTACCTTGTGAGGAGCAGTCTCGCTAAAAAAATTACAATTTATTTCTCTAAGTTGAGGACCCCCCTGTCAAAGTTACTGCAATATATGTAAGTGCGGTGAGTTCCATAATAAATGTCTCCCCTTCCATTGATGTCTGCTTGAGAACTTCATCAGAGACATAGCCCTCTCTAATGCTGATGTGGACTATATCATCAGTCATTTTTAGTTGATGCATCTCACTCATTACGATGGCCAGATATTGAGAAATGGTTACATCCCCTGAATGTATATCAGCTGTGTTACATATGTATCATAATGTTTCCTATCCACACCCATGTCTACACAATAGGATCAATGATTAAAAGCTTAAATATACAGACCTGACATCCTTCTTGTGAGAACCCTCTTCTGATATGTCTTCTGGTTCTTGATTGTCTTGACATATGCATTCTTGGCTGAAATGAAAAGACTTGTGTAGATCTGATAAATGAAATGTTGAACAGAAGGTGCCTTTAAATGTGACTGTGAAGTAATTACCTGCAGTTGAATTTGATGCTGAGGCCTGGTCTGATTTCTTGCCTTTCCCCTTAGGTACACTAACAGCCAGAGGAGGGTTGTTCAGCTCAGCAAAATTTTGGATACTTGGATCCATGACATGAGGGATGTCATCCAGTTTGTTGCTTTCAGGGTTGCTGGTCAAATCTTTGTCGTCAACATCGTAGTAGTTCTCTTCGCACGCAGCCACAGTACTCACATCTATGACATTCTCTATGCTAAGTTGAGATGCCGATCCACTAGTTGAAGCCTCAGTGTCATCTACTGTGGCCACTTTGCCTGTTTCCTTCGGACATTCAGCTGCAATTGCCTTCTGCTTCGGTGCCTTGATACTTGGCAACTTCTTTCTCGATAGGCTTCTGCAAGTGTATGCGTGGTCATACTGCTGAGATTCGGTCAAATCGGAGTCTTGATAGAATGGAAGGGATACATCTGCATTATCATCGTTGGTTATCATGACGTCCTCAGAATCTTCAATGGTCTCCTCAGATCCTACTTCAGGGGGAGAACAGCACTGCGTGTCATCTTGGGAAGAAATGTTGGAAAATGGCTGTTGATGAACCTTGACAACATGACCTTTGTTGTGCTCAATGGAGATTGTTTCCTGAGACATCTGACTATCTTGGAAACCAGCATCATCCACTTGTAGTATAAGTATTCTGCCCATATTCTCACGTCGGAAGTTAGGATCATTGGCACCAATGAATTCAGAGATCCTGTCCACAACCCATGAGAAAACTTCCTGCTTCAATTCTGGATTGCTGCCATTTAGGTGGTCCATCTGTCTATATGTAAACTGCAGCTTGTAATGGACATTGTCAACCAGAATTATGTGGGGTCGTGGCATCAAAGAATCTCTGCATAAAATACAATTAAAGACACTTTCCTGTAGTACCCTTTCATCATAAGTTATTGACACATACCTGACAAACTAAGGTTGAATTAATAAATTTAAATTAAATAATTCAGTTCTTGCGCCAATGTGAAAGTAGCACGAGAAATTCAAATGGACGAAGCAATGCCACGTTGCATGTGTAGTCAAGACATTGTCATGAACTGACACTTCACGCATGAAAATTCATCATGTTTTATGGATTATTTCATAGAGAAATGAATGACAGTCCATGTTAAATGTTCAAATGAATGGTGAAAACATAAATGTATTATATTTCAACATCCATTTAATGTGCGCCCTGCTTTTTACTACGTGAGAAATTATTTAAAGTTGGCGATTGCATAAGGAACTGCCACACATGTCGGCGACCATTTGCACACATGTTTTGTCAATCTATCTAATATTCCCCACAAATTACCACTATTCATAATAACTGACATAAAGTTAAGTTAACAGTAATCAATTCACAGTAATAGCAATGCCGAGCAGTAACTCTACAAGTCTGCATGAAGGAAAAATCAATGAAGCCACACACCTGCTCTTGAAGGATGCCATGATGGAAATGGGAAAAGTGACTTTCCAAGCACTCAATTCACCAAATTACTACACAACTTCGAAGATAGTTCCCTGAAGTCAGTGAAGTGGTTCGCACGCACAACTAGGACAGAAAACAAGGGCAATTTTCACGCTCTAATACTACCGAACGCCTTTCCAAGTCGACTCACTGAATACCTTTGGGGAAACCAGAGAGAACATGGATGTAAACATTACCACGTGCATTTGTTTACTTCGCGGCCATCATGTGATTTAAATGCAATGGAATTTGTCATGTGACCGGCAACGGCATTTGTACTCTACGAAGAGATGTGCATCGTTTTTGTTTTGCAAAATCACTTTAACGCAATCTACTGCTTTGCTAAGACATGGTGAGTTGTTTAATTAGCGTTTATACTTGGGATATCTATTTATTCAATGTTGAATGGATCAAGAATCTAGTTCTAGTCTCATTTTGACTTTCAACTGGCCCATAAAATGTATCCGCATCTAGATTTAAGATTAAATTGCATATTTCAATGCGGACTAGTTACCAATGCAGGTAAATTTTGAGTTGTGGAAGTTTCACCAGGCAGCTCACAGGGTGTGAGAGGGTGCTAGAGCAGGGGGTGCATGAGAGCACAGGACGTGAGATGAGATGGCATGAGATCACAAGGTGTGTGAGGTCATAAAAGAATATCAGCACAGATCATAAGAGGGTGCAAGAGCACAGGGTGTGGTGGTGTGCAGTGAAATGAATTATTATTTTAATTGTTGTGTCTAAACATAGTTCAAACAAGACACAAAGATCTTATGGTTCAGACAGGTTTCAGTTAATCTACCAAAGCCTCCAAACTGTGATCAAGCAGGTTTAGCAATTAGTTATCTGTGCTTAAGGATAATCTGTCAAAGCATCTAAATCTAACAAGATAATCTTCAGTGCATGTTATATTCAGAATGTGTGATCCAAACACAGGTGTTGAGGCAAGCACTCAGGATTACATACAAATGTGAAGAAACAGGCAAGCTCCTTCAGTTTACCCAAGTTCCAATTGCAAAGAGCAGTCACTTGAAGTCCAATTGAAGTTTCCATATTTATTTCAAACAGCAAACATATGTACAAATTAATGCAAATGCACAAAGTGCAAGTATGTCTGTTGTGGCTACATTTTGACTGAATTCTCACAATTTGCCATCTCTATTTAAAGGCTTCCCTGGGCATGCCAGGAATGTGTCAATGCAATGTCCCCATTGTCTCCCCTTAAGTTTGGATGCTTTCAGGTGACACCTGTCACAACATGCCACAAATGCTGGCACTTTAATCACAGACAATTAAATCTTTAACTTGTTTGAACGCAACAATAATTCAAAATTATTCATTCATTTCAATATTACTACACTTTCAGACCGATGGAAACAAAGGTAAATATTTATTTAATTATTGCATAGGTCTGGAAATTCTTCCGTATCCATCCATACAATGCTTTCCATCAATTTGGTCTCCTTGGATCTGGTAGGATTTTCAGACCTACACAGTAATTAAGTAAATCATATACTTGTATTTACATTCATTTTATTATCATACTTGGTGACGGACGGTCCACCGTGAACGGTAATGTAACAATCAATGTTTTTTTTTTTACAAAAAAACCCCAATATATTCTAGGCACAGAAGACGTTACACCGGTCCGCCGCTAAGTACGAACTATGGTGCGAAAGTCCTGTCGGATAATTAGAAATCCTCGTCCTCAAACAGATGCGAACAGTCTCAGTATCCACCTCAACAACGACGCACATATCCCACTGAATTTCTTTTTTTGCCACATGTGCTTCTTTCGTGTTGGGCAATTATATCTTATGTTACGTAATATCAATACGGATCGTTATTTTCCAAAACACTTACCGACAGCTGTGAATCGTCTTCAGAACTGTAATCATCAGAATAGTCATCCTGCAATTAGGAAGTATACATCAAAAAATATTGAGGCTACACAGGGTGCTACACTCAGATAAAAATAACATCCCGTGGTCTTATCTTTATCCTTTTTTTAAGCTATCGTGACATTAAGGGCAATTGGCAGGGATGGAAAAACAGAGACTCCGAAAACATGTACAAACCTTTAACAATATATATATCTAAGAATTAGAAAAATAAATCAAACCAAGCCTAACCACCCTTTGTCATTGACATGTAAATCTTACACATGCAAAATTCATTGACGGTAATTGATACATATCCAGGTTTTATCACAAGCAAATTTACACAATGATCCATAGTGTAATCAAGGAGAAAATTAGACAAAATCTAAAGCTGTATTCACATCGAGCGTCAGCGTTTCCTCTCGCGTTGCCGCTTGGATGAGTCTGGGACGTTTTGAATTTTGACATTAGCCTTGCTACTAGCCCCAACTCTAGTAGTAACGCTTCATGTTGACACTGGCTCAAATCTATATGACCCTTCCAAGCCGAAAGCGTTGCCGCTGGGGACACACCACACACCAGCATCAACCTCAGCGTCAGCGTTGATGCTTTGGAAGGAATACATTGGTTTCAATTGGTATGCTCAGACAAAATGACAGATGCCGAGGCTTGAAAATGGTTCCCAGACCCATTCCAAGCATTAACGCTGACGCTGGCACTCGGTGTGAATAGGCTTTAATTGCGGTAAAATGAGATGCAAAGAAACCCTACCTCAGAAGCCATCACACTCTCACATCCATTCTTCAAATTTGATATTATTGAAATCAACTGTATTTTTAGTATATTGTTAGCAGACTAGTAGATCTAGTAAGACACCAGACACCTGAATTAAAATGATTATCGATTTTTAGCATGCAGCATTGGACATGTTATGATTTGCCTGGAAATTTCAAGCAGCTGAAAAAGCGAAAATTTACTTGTCTTTTGTAGACAACTTAAAGTGCAGTCTTATGTCCAATAGCTTGTAATAAATATACAGTACCTGTATTCTTCCGATCGTCTTTCTGGTCACCACTATTTGCAGGAGAATAAGAGTAATCCGGGGAAAATCATATTTTTAGCATGACAACCACAGGATTCCTGTAAACAAACCTTGAGGCATTCTCTCGCAAAATCTCGTTATCAAGAAAGGGGTCCAGAATAAAGGTGAAATGTCTAATAAAATAAGAAGATCTCCGAGTTAGAAACATTTCTAATAAAGACTGTTAATGTTAAGGAATTTTACCATTCAAACTTGATGCATGAGACTCCGCACAGTAGGTTTGGTCAGGTAAATATCTTGACCACATGACCAATTTAAGCCACACGAGATTTCGTTTGTCATGTGATCAACTTAAAGATGGCGACAGATCTGACTACTGGCAAGTGAAGTTTGGTTTTGTTTTACAGTGTTTTTACGCAGTGTGTACACTGTCTTGTATTTTGGCAAAGTTAAAAACGTTCACTGTATAATAGGCTTAATTTCTGGTGTATTTTAGGGTCAGTACCGCCTTTTTATAGAGAAGTATACGACATTATTTGTCCGAACCAAGAGCATGTGGATCAAGATATGTTTGTAAAACTTTTGGTGAAGTCTAGCCTACCTAAATCTACACTGACTCAGGTAAGACTAACCAAAATAGTAGTACAAGAGTCTTTCGTTTCAAGAAAGCTCCACAAAGTAAGTCGTTGAGTGACTGTGATGGCTAGGGTAGGAAAAACATGTGAATGTATGCATTTGCAACTGGTGGGCGTTTCTCAATGGGTCTTGACGAATTGACACATGATATGTTTCTGTCCAGACGGCATTTACCGGTATTTCTCTAATAAACACTGTGAGGCCGCAATTAGATCTTTCAGAAAGGGTATTGAAACAGAAAATAAAGCTAAAGGTGGTTCTTTTTGACACTTTGAATTTTTATCTGCAACAAGTGCATTTTGTGAGACAAGTGCAGCACTAATAGATAAGGACATTGACGAACGTGTCAGTAAAAGATGTTAGAGTTAAGTGTAAATATCGACTGGTGTCTAACTAGTTGTAAATCATTAACTTTCAATAAGAAGCTCATAGCTTGGCGGACAGTGCATCGACGTGACAGTACAAGGTTATCTTTTGAAGAAATCTCTTATCAGACAAATACCGCGACATGACCTGTACTACCAATTCATATTAAAGAGAAAGTTGAAAAGTTTAAATACGGTAATCCATTTTGAAAATACATAAATATTGTTTGAATTAACTCATTACGTTTTTATTTATTTATAATATCCAGATATGGGATGCAGTAGACAATCCACAAGGGTATTTGACAAGAACCGGGCTGTACAAGGCTCTCGCTCTCACTGCATTAGCTCAACAAGGAAAAGCAATAAATGATAAGATCCTTGAGTCATACTCAGATCAAGGTAAACACATAGAAAATTTTAATCTGATTCTAACTTTCCACAAAGAAAGAAGTAAAAGACATATGTTCTGACATTGTTTTGTGCTATTTGCTTGCAAATAGGCTGTTCAGATATTGGGTTGCAGTACTACGAAAATTGTTTACATGGGCCAAGTAGAGAACGATTTTTGAAAGACGAATTATTTTAAGATAAGATTGTAGTTTGCATAGTTTGGTCTGCATGTATCAATTTTACATTTGTACTTCCAGAATTACCTCAACCTTCTTTGGGGGATCTATCAGACTTGAAGGCATTTTGTATCAGGGTACGGAGAGAGAGAACGCCGAATGTGTTGGGTTATTCGTACGATGAATTGAATGATTTGGACTCAATCAAAGTTGAATTGGTTCCAGAAAAGAAAGGACTCATACTTAAACATGTTGAATATGAAGTTACTAGTCAGGTTGGAACAACAGTATTTTGCAGTCTTGCATAGTGCATACATAGGCATGGCTTTGTCAGCGGGTACATGTAAATTTCCTTGGCCAAATAGAAACCTTCTGTACAAGAGTGTGTTATTATTTCATTAATAGTACACCCAGGCTTTTCAACATTTTTCCATAATCCATGATTATGATCATTTCCTTTTTATTTATTTTAACTATTTTTCAAGGAAGAAATTAATTTGTGTGTTTCTTTCTATAGAGATACAAAACCACGGTGCTACGCAGGTATAACGACTTTGTTGCGTTTCAAGAGGTACTACTGCTGAGATATCCGTACAGAATGATTCCCAGACTACCTCCAAAAAAGCTGATGGGAGGTATGTAGACAACTGTGCGATCATTACCATAGAACGTCTGAATCACGGTCATTCTACTGTGCACAACCTCCCTTTGGAGGTCAGAAAATATAGGAAATGCCTACCAAGACTCATTACATTTGCTATATTTTCGATCACCTCTATTTATGGGAAAATATCTTGCTTCAACCTCTCACCGATCTTTGTTTTACTGTTTTATTGTTCTGTTTCTTTTATCCTGTTCGCCAGCTGATCGGGAATTCATTGAGTTGAGAAGACGTTCACTGAAGAGGTTTCTAGTGTTAGTTGTGCGACATCCAGTATTAGTAGAGGATCGAATTACCAAATATTTTCTGACGTTTTCCGGATCGGTAAGTTGCTACAAAATAACATGGATAAATATTTGAACATTAGATTTAGCGAAGATTAAGCCTTTTAAAATAAGCCTTGTATAGTAAACATTGATTCTACATGGAAATTATGTGTAAATTGACGTTCACCCAAAACATACACCAAGGAAAAAGCTACACAAATGCATTTCCACAGAGAAAGAACTGCATTGGAATATCTCTTTTAATGACGGGCTTGTATGTGTGATCTTAGGATATGCAGCATAAAATAAAGGAGCAATTTCGTGGAGTACCTGATGAATTCATGACGAGTGATCTTGCACTTAAAGCCAAAGTAGGTGTTCATGGTATAATATTTGTCTGAAGTGAAATATCTCGGATTTATGTTTACGATTAGACAGCATTGTGATGTATATTGATTTAAAATATGGTTATATTTATACTTTTCATTTGTTGTCCTTTTGCAAATAATGTCTACCATAAAAATCTAGTAAATATTCTTAGGAATGGCACAATTATACAAATATCAGGGTGTCTTTGTTCATTGCTGTATACTGCAGTTAGATCATATGTGTATTTTTCATTCATCGTTCTTTTTGTTCGATGCAAATGTTTGTATTTTAGGATTTAGTGGCAATGGATACCCAGACACAGTTTTCTAACAGCAAAGAACACCTGAGGTGCTTAACTAACAGTGTCTCCAGAATCCGTGATGCATCAGAGCGCATGGTACAGCGTGCTCGACAGTACTCCGCAGATATGGTACATATTGGTAAAGAACTCAGGTATGCCTAGGATATTGTCTGCAGCTTGTTATCTAAATACAAAACTGTGTGAACTATTTTAGGTGATAAACAATTACTTTTGTATTTTCAGTGATTTGAGTAAAGACTCTACGCCAATGTCTGCCTGGGCTTGTGGTCAAAGCGATACATGGAGCCAGCTGAAACGAGGTTTCAAAAATCTGTCAGTAGAATTTGCGACTCTTTCAGACAAAGCAGGAACACAGGTGTGTATGTACTTACGGGTTACAGAATTATCGCGGATGAAACACTTCCTTAAGTATCTTTAACCATTTTGAGCCATGCTTTTCCTTTAGCTTTGTGAGTGTGAATGGGTGTTTCTTCCGGTAATTTAGGGATTTATACCAAGTTGTTCCATACTGTACACTGCACTCCTTAATCCAGAAATTATTTTTTATTAAGGCTGGTCGGGAGGAGGATGGGGTTGTGGAAGAATTAACGATATTCTTAGATCTGCTACTTTCACACAAAGTAAGTAAAGATGATTATTCCGAAAGTACGTTGAATCAGAATCCTGTGTTGCAGATCAACCATTCAAACAATTTTATCTATAAAAGTTGAAAACATTGCAGATAGTTTCACTTGACTGTGATTTATAACTTTTTATTGCCGTCTGTTCCCAGGATTTATGCGAACGACACGAAAAAGGTGTTCTAAACGATCATCAGCGTGCCTTACAAAAGCTTGGTCAGTACAAAAAGAAAAAAATGTCTGCAACTGTGAACAGTTCTGAAGTTGGACATGTTGAACAATTAGAACAAAGAATTTTGCAGGTAAAATTATGAAGGGTATAAATGACTCATAATTGGTTATTTGAGAACCGTTTTTATGTCGCTAACATAGCGTGAAAATGACGAATATATTTTCTTTTCTATTTCAGCAAGAAAGTGAGATCTCCAACATGGAGAATAGAAACTATTTTTCATTACATTGTGTTCAAATGGAGACTCAGTTAATTCATGCCAACATGGAAGCCATGTATTATGCACTCCACAGAATGGTACATGAGGAAGCAAAGGCCCATGCTGAGGTAAAAGCACATTCCTTTAGTCATCTATTTCTGAGTGGCATTCAAAACGCTCAGTTCCTACTGAGTATGAGGTTCCGTTTATTACCGCCCGCCTCCGAAGGATGGGGGAAGGTAATAGTTTGAGTCGTGTTTGTCAGTTCATGGGGGGGGGGGTACCTGAGCCAGGTCCAGACAGGGGGGGTGGGGAGGGGGGTACCCAGCAGTCCTGGCTGGGGGGGGGGTTACCTGGGGTACCCCCCTGGAATTATTTTTTTAAAAAAATTTTTTTTTTGATTTTTTTTTTAATTTTTAAAAAAAATTTTGGAAATTTTTAAAAATAATTTTTGGAAATTTCTTTTTTTGAATTTTTGGGGTTTTTTTAAAAAAATTTTTGTTTGATTTTTTTGTTTTTATATATATATTTTTTTTGAAAATTGTTTTCTTTTGAAAATGTTTGGGGGGGGGGACAATTCCCGGGGGATAGGTGGGCTACACAGCGGGCGGTATGCCTCTTGCGTTTACGCAGGAGGACTTTCTTGTTTAGTACACTTTTAAGAACTTAGTCTGAGCCCAAGTCTGATTCACAGCGTTGTAACCACATCCACTTTGACTCGGAAGGCAGTGCTTTTATTGATGCAGTTGGTATTTACATGGGAGCAAACACAGGATATGATAAGAAGACAGTTCTAACGTGGAAGTTCACGACGTTTACATTTGCTAAAATACATGTACGGTTCTCATTTCTAATATTTATGACATCCTGGAAATAAATGAAATTACCCCAATTGAGGGAATCTTCATTTCATGATCAGGCGGAGTTATTTCAAGCACCAAGTTAAAACGGATGCTATTCACAAAGTGCACATATTTTTAACTATTGAAAATTTTAGTTTAAGATACAGGTGCATTTGTTAGTTTTGTATTTAATTTTGATCATTCATAAATTCTTCTTGCAATTATTTGCTTGAATCAGTTTTGTTTAATTGGTATGCTCTTGTTGTCTTGCAACGAACCGAGTATTTTTATTCAGAGTGTATTATTTTAGTGAAATTTCATCAGTAAGTTCTTCTTTTTCAGCTTGGTTTTATTTGGGAACAATTGAAACCTGTTGTCTCCAACCTATTACGAAAGGACGTGAGAAATGGGTCCGCATCCATCTCGCCAAAGGTTTCCCCACCCACGTCACCCATAACACCCAGTGCACCAATAATTTAATCATTTTGAAATTCACATATTTCAACGTTATTGTTTTGAAATTGTATTTTCATACTATACACAGCATCTCTGTAAAGGGAAATATTTCACATCATCAATTAGATTGTGAATTATTAGATTGTGAAAAATTAATTTTGTTGAAACTTGTAAAAATAACAGTTCAAAAGTTGTTTTGAATATCTGAACGTTAAATCAATATTTAGCGCACAATGTTCAACAGTAGCTCAGAAACTCCCGTCCCATTTACTCAAGGAAGTAGAAAAATTTTCCACAGTACTGCATTAGAAATTCTAGCTGTAGGCGATGTTGATAAAATCTGCTTTCTTATGGAATCACTAAATTTTATGGTCATGAAATTATATCGATGCTACAATTCCGTACAAGGTACATTGCTTAAACTCCGTACCAAGTTGTTTTAAGTGCAACTGCAGGATGACTATAGTTACAATGTTTTATTGTACAGATGTTAACGGTTTTTAGAACATGGGTATGATATATCTAAATACCTGTTTGATTATATTATTTAACTACAAGAGTAATGCTTGAACGTGTACATTCCTTGTTATCTTGATGCTTAAGAAGTCATGGTGCGATCTACGCTGACTGAATATTATACTGTGTTCAAAATTATACAAGAACATTGCAAATACCTTGGTTTATGATTAATTTTGTATGTCTTTATTCAGACACAATGTGACAAAAAATTTTAAGGGATGATTAAGGTGAATGGATTTAGAAAACTACTTTGTGAAGAGGCTGTAGTAACAGCTGCTTCAGAGTTTTCCCCTTTGGTTTCTACAAGATAGTCCTTGTGCGGGTTGTAACCAGTAAAATATCGTGAAAAAGAGGTGATTTGCATTCAACGCAAAGTCATAAAGAAATTATCACTTTGGTAAATAAATATGCAAGGTACATTACTGCTGAATGGCTAATGTGGCTTAAAAAATAGAATGTTGCACTTGTTAGTATGTTTATTAACAAAACTAAAAAGGTACATTATGTCGTACACCTTGTGTATGAAGAATTATGGCAAAAGAAATATGCATGCTGTATTTATATTGTGTGAAAGTAACATCCTGTACAGTACATAGTTGTGCTTATAACTATTAGTTGCAATAATATTAAATGTTAGAATTATTTTATGTACAGTTGTCACGAAAGGATTGACAGAATCGTGACGTACAATGACTTTGTTTTGAACACTGTTCACAAGTCCAAGGCAGCTTTCGGAGGCGTTGTTATATCTGTTGGCAATTAAAGCAAAACGATATCAGATATCGGTTTCGAATTTTGTGTTGAAGTCATCACTTAATTTGATAGGAATGAATGTGATAAACTCCGGTAGTTATTACCGCCCCGTACGTAGTACAAGGGAAGATACGTAGTAGAAGGGAAGGTAATGTTTTCAGTGGTGTCTGTCCGTCTGTTCAGAGGGGGATCCTCTCCCATGATGCACTGATAAGCTTTACGGTAGGAGAGGGCCCACGCCCCGCCCCCACCCCACCGCGGCTCATTACTAAATGAGCGGTGTGCCTCCCACAGGAAGGCGTTCTTGTTGCTTCGAATAGCGTTCAGTTATGTGTTATCAAACATTGTTATAATTTTAAATAGAAAAGGCATATGTTCAGACAGTTTCGCTGTTGTTGAACAAAACAGAATTACAAAAGAAATTGTCAAGGGTATTTAAGAAACAGTGTATGCATGTTAAGATTATTTAAGTACAGTGTGGACATTGTTAAGATTACTACCGCCCGCATCCGAAGGTTGGGGGAAGGTTATGTTATCAGTATGCTTCTGTCCACAGGGAGGGGGAGGGGTCCCTGTTCCAAGGCACCATGATATGGGACCCTGGTCTCATTCCCGCCAAAGAAGGACCCCAGGAAGAATCCTCCCCTGCAAAGGACCAGCCAGGCGGGACCGTTTACGATAACTATTGGCTAGTCGTTTATAGCGGTGTGTGTGCGGGTGGGGGGGGGGGGGGGGCTTTGGTCTTGCACAAAAGGGCTTTCTTGTTTGAAATACAAAAAGGAACATTTTGTTGACGTTTGTGTACAATAGTTATATCGGTTTCAGTTGGTTTTCGATTCGAAGACGTCTATTGTGGTTTTTGAAGTGTACACAACCATTATCGTCATAAGCAATAACAGATCTATCTGAGGCCTAGTGACTAAGGAATCTTTGTCATATCTAGTATTTTACAAAATGAACATGTACAGAAACAGTATGTGTATGTAATCTTGTATATTGTTAATGAAAATAAAGTATAAGATCAAAAGTCTTCTGTTGTGTTTTCATTGGAAGACTTAGCAGGAGGCTCAATCAGCATCTACATACATATCGACAGCAAGTTTCAGAATGTTGGTTGATGACTTCATCACATAATCCAGTTGATTGTCGAGGCTCTTGCTGTTGATCTTATAGATGTGGAAAGGATCTTCTTTGTCACTTCCTTCTTTTACAAGACCCACTGCTTCAAGGGACTGTGCTTCAACTTAGTCCAAGGAAGCTTCAGCCTTCATTGTGTGCTTTATTTTCCTGAATGCCTGGTCTGTTAGATGATATGCTACATTTTCAGCTTCTTTGGAATCACCTCCATCCAGATAATGTTGAGTTACTTGACTCCTTAAATCCTTGAACAAAAGTCCTGGGTATCTTTCAACCCATTCCTTTGTGAACACACTGATGACTTCTTGCTAGAGTGTACAGCTGTGATTTCAAATGTGTTGGACTGTTGCAAAGTCAGATCCAACCATCATTTCTATCAGTTTCCAGGCACCACAAGGTACTTGGTCAGCATACAGGCCACAACTGTAGCAAGCCTTGCTTCCACCCCTGTATTTGAAGTACCAAATATTAGGCTTCTTTTCTTTTAGAAAGAAGGAACATTGGTTGTTTGTGCACCTCCATGAGCTTATAAATACAGGTTCCAACTTTCCTGATTCCTTCAAGGCCTCTTCTTGATGATGTTCTCATGTAGAACCATCTGTGATCTGAAGTCTTCTTTACATAATTCTTGTGGGTGCAGCAAATTTTATAGAAGACATTCCCATTTATACTGTGAGGTAGGAAGTCCACTTACTTAGCTTTGTCTTCCTGAACAGAAAATATTGTGGAGGGTCTGAGATACTGTTCAATAACTTGTTCAACATTTTCAGATTCTAGTTGAAGTTTGTGACTACCTGCCTCCCCTTCTGTTTCAGCTTCATCTCCAGCTTCATTCAATACCTCATCTAAATGTTCCATGTGTTCTGTGTGGAGTAGATGTTTCCATAGTCTGCTGATTTTTGGGATATGTTTGTACATCTTCATCTATTTATGATGGAACTTCACTTGGTTTATTTTGGGGGAATGCTTGTAATTCTTCATTCATTTCCTCTTGTGGCAGGTCAGGAAGGAAATAATCCAGTGAATCTATGTTCAAAAAGGGAATTTCTTAGAAACAGGGAATTTTCAGGGAAATTAAGTCAGGACAGGGAATTTTCTATAAAGATTGCTACTTTTAATAGATACATACTACTTACTTGGGTGTATGTACATCTTAACTATGTATATCATTATTTTGGGATATTTATCAGTATTAATATTTATGGTTTTACTGACCTAATGTTGTGTCTGTTCTGATGGATATTATATCACTCTCAGATGTATCAGAACTGCTCAAACCAATAACTTCATCCTGCTGTTGTTGTTCTGGCCCTACTTATTTCTGTTGTTCTTCAGGATAGGGGATTTCAATTACTTCTGGACCTTCCTCCTCAGAAATTTGTTGTGATACATATTGTTTCAGAAGATTTTCTTCTGAAACTTCTGGAATTGGTTGTTGAACAACTGGTCTAATACAAACAGCTCTCTTTTTAGGTGCAGGGTCTTCCTTACTTTCAAAGGTGGAAAAACTATAATCTACAAGCTTTGGTTTATCATCCATTTTCAATATTTTCTGATCTAAAAGTTATCTATCAATTTGGTGGCTCTTTTTTAAAAACGAAGTTGTCTACCAGGTGGGAAAGTTTGAAAGAATCTGATTGGTTGACACACCTGTGTATGAATATTAATTAGCCATTATAAAATGGCTAGTGTTAAATTCACAAGTGACACTGGTTCCTGCAAGTTGCACTGTATTTCTATTTGTGTCCAGCGATTTTGGGTAAACAAAAAAAAATGTGTCACAAGTTGGATAATATTCATTACTTCTGAAGCTTTGCTTTAAAGAGTATTGTTTTCATACATGAGGCAGAGAGACATTTCACCTCCACACCAAAACTTGTAGTGTGTGTGCATGTGTGTGGAGTCAGCTGACATAGGCAGCAGCAGGCCTGCCTGCAGCTTCCTCCACACCAATGACCCCCTACAAAATCTGAATGACCAAATAATAAATCTGAATGACTCCCTAATAAATCTGAAAGACCCCCTAATAAATCTGAAAGATCCCCTAATGAATCTGAATGACTCCCTAGAGTTGAATATTGTAATTTTGCATGCTTCAAAAGATTTTGTGCCACTATGGTCAACTTGTTTATTTTAAAAGAACATTATGCATTATGTCAGTATGAATACAATATAAATGCATGACTTGAACGAAAAAAAAAATGTGGTCAACTCAAAACTCTAAACAGGGACAGAGAACTCAAAACAAGAGTAGACTCATGCAAGGTTTCGGTCTTAGGTCTTCGGTAAGGTTTTACAGATTTTTTCAAGGAAATCAAGCAATTTTCAGCCAATATT